>PVKS010003438.1:0-103668 GCA_004027875.1 Aplodontia rufa | reverse complement strand
GTCCCTTCATTATGTCTTCTATTACCTCATTGTTACTTTTAGTAAACAGATTGTTGATAATTTTTCTATATTTTCAACCCATGCCCTATCCATGAGTTCTTTGTTAGGGGATTGCAAGTTTGAGCCAAACCTTTTTTACTTTGATTCTTCATTTTTCCAGTGCTGCTTCTGGATCTCTTCATGCTTCTTTGTGGGGAAGCATGACAGGCTTTCAGGCAGTTCTTTCATGCAAGTCAAAGGGTCAGGTCAAACACCACCCTTTCGATGACCACCATCTTCAAGAAAGCACCTTCTAAAAAAAAAGAAAAAAAAAAGAAAGAAAAAGAAAGAAAAAGAAAAAAGAAAGCTCCTTCTGCCTGGAGCCTTGATTTGATGCACCTTTTGGATCTAATCTCAAGGGCACTGATCTGGAATCTGTTGGGAGTACAGGACTGCCTGCTGGATTTTTAAGTGCAGCAGTGGGGGTGTATCATTAGTTCTTAGGGTCCCAGCTTATAGGGCATACCTAAATGGGCCTGCCAGGGCACCACATTGGCAGCTAAGATCTTTGGTGGCTGATACACCCCAATTTAATTGCACCTGCGGTATGTGATACGGCTGCACTGCTTTGGGCAAGGGTCTTCAAGGATAATTGGACTCAGGGTCCTCAAGGATAATTGGACTCTTCGAGGCCTGGAAACAAAGGCCTATCCTGGTGCATCAGTTGGGTATGGGCTGTTCCAAATGGGGTTCCTACCTTGGGATGTCCTGGGTGCATGTTGGGCAAGACACGGAGAGGCTTAGGATGGGACCTTGAGCATTGGCTGGGCAGGGGCTGCTCCAGGCAGGCTTGCTACTCAGGCCAGGACCAAAAGAGGCTTGGTCTGGTGTTAACTGAGTGGGAGTTGCTCTAGGCAGGGTTCCCCCAAGGTCTGTCCAGGACATGTGTTGGGCCTGGACCAGAAGAGGCCTAGGCCTGCCCTTTGGGTGGTGGGTGGTGTTCTTGTGCACCCGCTGGAACTGGACCAGAGGAGCCCTGGACGGATGCATCAGACTTCAGGTGGACAGGGACTTCTCCAGGTGGGGTTCTTCCTCATGTCTGTCCTGGGCATGTACTAGCCCTGGACCAGAAGAGACCTGGGATGTGGGCAGATATAGCTTCTACCAAGTGGTATCCCTGGGGCCTGCTGAGCCAGGACTAGAAGAGACCATTTTATTTTTTAACGCATAGTTGAAGTAGCCAAACTCATGCAGTGCCTGGTATAATTCTCATTTTAGATCTCTGAACTATCACATGAAAACAATAAGTTAGGAAAAATTAAGTGGGAGCTCATGAAAACTATCTTACCAGAAGAACAGTAAAAAAGAAAACTAACACTGTGTCCCTGAGAGAACTGTCATAAGCAGTGCTATTGTGACAAATTTTCAAAGACACCACATTGGGCAGGAAAAAATGTAGAGGGGTGATTAGGAAGAAAGAAATAACTCTGAAAGGAACCTTAAATGTCCTTAAATGACTGTGCAATGATTCAGAAGGCACTGATTTAACCTGAAATAATTTGCTGTTACTTGCTTTAAAGCAGAAGCTACTGTCACGTTTATTTGACAAGTTGAAATATTTCAACAACCTTGCTAAGTGTATCTGTCCCATAGCAGTCCTACACCAGAATGTAGTGAGTTCCTACTATTTTATGTTTTCTGGGTATTTGTTTCAAATATTAGTTGGCCTTTCTTATGTAGGAAGCATAGCTTAACTACGAAGTAACTCCAGGTTCATTGCAGTTTCTTATTAGGTAGCTACGCCATGTGTATTTCCTTTCTTATGAGAATATGTGTAAATCAGACCTGAGAGACTAGCTACTACAATAAATGCTTTATTTTACTATTAAGGCAGACTTTAAAGATTTACCACTTTTTTCTCAAAAAGAATCAGTCTTTTGGGGGATCAATATGCACAAATTATGTATACGTATATTAATACACAATCACATTAATTCATATATTTGTCAAATACAGGATTGACTATTGATAAACAATTTAGGCACTAGCTAGATACCATTGGGCATCAATTACAATTCTACAAGGCTCTAGCACAGATTTATAGTCACAATTAATGGCATGTCAAATTGTTGGAAGAAAGGTATTGATGTTCAATAATAAAGCAATCAGGTTCTCAGAAGGCCAGATAGTTTGAACATCTTTCAAAAAATGTCATTTATCTAAGTGCACATGCAAAATGCTCCTATATTTTGAAAACAAATGGAGGAAGTATCAAAATAAGTATATTTATCTTCCTTGGCACTGTTTTGCAATATCAGGGAAAAACAAAACAGAATACAGGTGAATCTCCAAGACAATCATTCAATGCTTAGGCAATTTGTTTTCAAATATTTTGAACATTTGATTTGGTGTACCTTGTTATATATTTGTGTGTATCCAGATACTGTGGTATTATTCGCATCCTGTTTTTTACTTTGTTGTGGAATCTTCTTACTCTGTGACTTTATTGTCACCAATATAAAAACCAGAGTAATGAAATGTCCTCGTGTGATTAGATTATAAAATATGGTGTAGCATACTTTCCAACTTTTATTGCCTTTAATGAAGTCATGTGGAGAAAGCCCATGTAGCAAGGAAATAAGAGTAGTCACCAAACAGTAAGGAACCAAAACTCTCAATCCAGCAACCTCCAAACCCCTGATGCACCCAACAACCACACAATATATGAAAGCAGACTGTCCCCAAAAAGAACCTTCAGAGAGATTTCAGTTCTGGACAGCACACCACTACTGTCTTATGAGAGATTCTGAAGAAGGGACCCATGCAAGTTTAGCCTACATCTCTGAACCACAGAAACTGGGAGATAATAAATATACAGATGCTGCTTTTGTTGTTTTTATTGTGGTAAAGTATTTATCATTTGATCATTTTGTAAGTGTACAGTGGGTAGCTTTAAATACATTTATGATGTCGTGAAATACCACTATTCACAGGCAAAACTGTTTTTCATCCTCCAAGCAAAGCCTGTAACCATTGAACAATAATTTTGTTCCTCCCTAAACTCCTATTTACCTGTTTTCTACAACCTATCTCTATAAATTTGCATTTTTTAGATATCTTATATGAGTGGAATCATGAAATATTTGTCCTGAGTCTGCTTGTTTCAATTAACATAATAATTTCAAGGTTGATCCATGTTGTGCATTAATCGAAATTTCTTTTTTTAAAGGCTAGATATTATTCCATTGCATGAATAATGAATGTCACAAAGCAAGGTTCAGAGTAATCATTTTGAATGTATATTTTTAGTCTTCCCAGCACCATTTGTTGAAAAGACTGTCTTTTTCCAATGAATGGTGTGGATCTCCTATAAAAAATAATCTGAAAATTATGTGCAGGTTTATTTCTGAGCTCTCTATTCTATTCCATTGATCTATATGCCCAGTCTTATGTCAACACCATACTCTTTTAAAAACATCCAAGCAACTGTAACTGAATGTTGTGATGCACACCTGTCATCCCAGTGGCTCTGCCATCTGTGGCAAGAGGATTTGAAGTTCAAACCCAGTCTCAGCAACTTAGCAAGGCCCTGAGCAACTTAGCAAGACCCTGTCACAAAATAAAAAGTGAAATGTACTGGCAATTTGGCTCAGTGGTTAACTGCTCCTGGGTTCAATCCCTGGCACAAAACCAAAAACAAACAAACAAGCAAACCAAAAACAAAACAAAACAAAACAATCCCCCAAAACAAGAAACTCTAGCTTTGTGGTAAGCTTGAAAATGGGAACCTGCACCCCCAGATGTTATTCTTTATTTTACAATTGGGTTAAGCAAAGTTCTTTGTAACTGTGTGCATATTTAACGATTGATTTTTACATTTTTTTGCAAAAAAAGAAAAGCAGTGGACATTTTGATTATAGAATCTGTAGATTGCTTTGAGTGGAACCGACATCTTAATATTAAGGGCGCTTTGTATATTATGTATTTTCCTATTTCTTTCAACAGTATTTTGTAATTTGTATCATACAAGTCTTTCATCTCCTTGTTTAATATACTCCTAACTACTAAATTCTTTTAGGGGCTATTATAAATAGAATTCCTTGCTTACTTTCCATTTCAGATTGCTTGTAGTATATAAATCATAACTGATTTGGGTTGCAGCTTTGTTGAATTTGTTAGCTCTGTTAGTTTCTTTTGTTGTTGTTGTGAGGGTGTTTATATAGACAATGCTCTTACTTGTGCTTCTCATTTGGCTGCTTTGTATTTCTTTGTTGTCTCTAAAAACTCTGCCATAACTTCCCTCCATGTGTGCTTAGGAAGAAGGTGGATTCACTCTTGTTGGTAGTGTTTTAAATATTTTTATTAAATATAGTTGTTAATTGTGTTGTTAGGTCTTGAGTTTATTTACTTCTATGTGGATGATCTGTCCGTTAATGTATGTAGAGTATTAACATTTCCAATTATATTGTAGATATTTATTTCTCCTTTTAATCAGATAATTTGTCAATTATTTTTCATGTATTTCAACAGTATTTTGTTTGGTTCATAGACATTTTAAGTCTTCTTTCTGTATTGAAATATTCCTTACTATATACTATCTTTCATTATTATATTTATTTGTTATAAACTTTTTGCTTTTAAATACTTCTATTCTGATACTAGTATAGCCACTATAGCTTTCTTTTGGTAATTCTACTTGGAATATATTTTTCCATTTCATCATTCTCAAACGATTCATGTCCTTGAGTCTAAATGATTCTCTTGTAGAGAGCATATAGACACAACTCCTGCTTTTTTAATGCATTCAGTCAATATCTGTTCTTTTTTGGTAAAGTTTAGTTCATTTACTTCAAAAATCTTACTGATAAGGAAAGACTTAAAACTTACTATTTTGTTATTTGTTGTATGTTTGTGTAGAAGCAATTTTTGTCTTCATTCCTTTATTTTTGTCTTCTTTTGCTTATTTGATTTTTATAGTAAAGTATTTTGATTCATTTCTAATTTCCTTATGTATAATTTGTAAATATAAATTTTATACTTACCATGTGAAGTATACTTAATGTCCTAAAATCATAATATAATTCAAATTTGTACCACTATAATTTCAACAACATGCAAAACCTCTGCTTTGCTCCCTTTTGGATTATTGATTTCCCGTGCTGCATTTTTACATATTGTATTCCAAATAACTTAGATTAAAAATTTATGTAATTGTTTCCATAACACAAAAACAAAATGTGGAAGTCTTTATCAGCATTTCATTGCTGTGACTGAAACACTTTCCATGCTCAGCTTAAAGGAGGAAAGATTTATTTTGACTCTCAGTTTCAAGAATCAGTCCGTGATCAGCTGTCTCCAAGGCAGAAACATCATGGCAGAAGGGCATGGGGGAATAAAACTGTTTAGCTCTCAGCAGCCAGGAAGGAAGTGGTGGAAGAGAGGACAAACCCTTCTAGGGTACACCACAGTGACCTTCTTCCTCCAACTAAGACTTACCTCTCAGTAGTCCTTTTAGGTATCAATGGATTAATCCATCAAATATATTAATCCTTTGCTGTCATAGAGTCCTCATGATCCATTCCTTATCTAAAAGCCTTACCTCTGAACCTTGCTATGTTGAGGACCACACTTTTGGTGGACATTCCATACCCAAATCATAACAGTGAAATTACAGAAAAATGCTTTAATAATATAGATTTTTATATTTGCCTGTATATTAACCTTTACTGGAGACCTTCATTTTTTCATATTGCACAGAATTATTCTCTAATTTTTTAATTTAAATTTGAGGGATCACCACTATCTATCATTTCTAACAGAGATGTCTACTAGTAATAAACTCTTTCAGCTTTTATCTGTAGGCATCATAAATTCATATTTTGTAAAGAACGATTATTATTTTTCTGGATGCAGAATTATCAATTGACAGACTTTAAGTACTGCAAATTTATTAACCTCACTGCTTTCTGGCCTTCAATGTTTCTGTTTCAGTGTGTGCCTCTTTCAGTTTATCCTATTTCAATTGGTTGTGCTTCTTGAGTTTGTAGATTAATATCCTTCATCAAATATGAGAAGCTTTCTGTTGATATTTATTCAAATTCTCTTTCCACAGTCTTTCCTCGTTCCTTTTTTTCTTGTTTTCCCACAACATATCATAGTCTTCTTGAAGTATCTCACAAGTTCTTCAAGCTATAATCTTTCTGTTATTTGATTCCCTTCCTGTCTCTCAGACTTCAATTTTAATTATCCTGTCTTTTAAATTTGCTAATTCATTTTTCAGTTAATTTAATCTGATTTAAACTCTCTCTAGTACATTTTTTCATCTCAAGCATTGTTCACTTTCATAATTATCTTAGTTTCATTTTGTAATTTCTCTCTTCATTGATATTCTCATTTTTTATACATAGCATTCTCAGCTATATCCTTGCTCCAATATTGCTTTTTCTGCTTCTTTAAGACAGTGGCTTTAAAGTCATTCTCTAATAAATCAAATGTCTGGATTTCCATAGTTATATTCTCTGTTGATTTTTTTTTGGTCCTTTGAATGGGCCTTGTGATTTTTTGTTAAAAAAATGAAATCTAATTTTATAATACATTAAATACAGAAATCAGATTCCCCTTCTCTATTCTAATTATAGCATGGTATCTCTACAGATAAGCCTGAGGTGAAAAATCTAATATCTCCTTAAGTCTTTTCTGAGCTGCATATTTTTATGGGCATGTGAGGTGTTTTTAGAGGTCTCCAATGTATAGGTTGTCTATAATTGTCTAAAGACAAAATAAAAAATAACAAAACTGACTTGAAATTGCTTCCAGTGTTGGGAGGGCAACAATGGCAGCCCACCTCCATCAAAAACCAGACATTTAAAATTTGAATATAGGATATTAGTACCATGAGAAAAAAATTCCTGTTCATTATAAATTAGCATTCTGCTGTGGCATCAAAAATCAGACTAAGACAGATACCCAATACATTTGTAAATCAAGATCCAATTGGATTCAATAAATTATTATGCAAATAATATATTGTTATTTGAATATATATATTTAAGAGGAGAAATGTGAGAAATATGAATTCTTAGAAGAAGGTACAACCAATAATTGATTAATGTATACATAGAAAGAAATGGCCCATCACTCCCACATATATTAAAAATCAGTGTGTATACTTAAACTTGATCTTCCTATATATATCTTAGTGTGATGGGTTATCTCATAAAAACCTCAAGACTTGACTTGATTTAGAAGAGAAAAGGGCCTCCTTGGATACTTGAATTGTAACAATTCTACTTCAATTATATAATTTCTACTTCATTCCATTTCACCTATACTATAATTGAATAGGCATATCATTTATTCAGAATTTTTCAAATACCTTTACAGATGCTAGAGAATTTGAACAAAGTATTTACCTGTGCATTTGTTAACTCAATAATATTTTCTGGCACTGTGACATTGCAAAACACTCTACTGGGGATTCTGGGAGAAACAGAGTTGACAAATGGTGCTTTTCCACAAAATTATAACTAATTACATAGAATATTTGTCTAGTTAATTGTATAATGGTATGGAAAGAAAGACTGAGGAGTAAACTTCCCAACTACCTAAAACTATTCCAGTATACTAAAAATTGTATGGAATCTACTAAAATAAACTGCATTTTTTCTCTTCCTCATATTTTTGTATTGGTGGATTATAGTTTTAAATACTGAAGAGATTTGTTGTTATACTTTCATACACGCACACATCATATACTCCCTTTGTGTTCCTCATATTTTTAAAATGTTATTTATTTATTTATTTTTTATTGAGAAATTTATTTGTTGAACAATCATACAAATTTTTAAGAAAATTATATATAATGTATAAAGATTCTGAAGATTAGATTTACCCCCAAGAGTGCCCCCCAGTTACCCACCCTTTTCCCTCCATTCCCCTTCTTATTTATTTATTTTTAATTTGTTCAAAATAGTCTTACATTTAGGAGGGAATCATTGTCATACAATCATGAACAATTGCATAATGCCAGAGCAAGCCAAGACTGATGCCATTTCATGGTTTCTCACCTTTGGGTTACCCCCCAATCCCATGTTTTCCACTACTTAACCCCAGTGTTAGTTGGGCTTCTCATGGAAGTCGAAGGTTCCCCACTGGATTGATAACCCCATACTCCCTCCCTCCTGCTGCCTTGATCTCCCTTCTATCCCCTCCGCACATCTCTACCACCCTCCCTTCATCCTCCAGCATCCTAGGCAAGTTTCCCTCCTCATGTAAAAAATCACCTATGTTGAGGTTCTTATTAGCTTAGGCAACTATCAGTCTGTTTCTGATTGTATTCTAGCTTCCACATATGAGAGAAAACATTCAGTCCTGGAATCCCTGAGTTTGGGATATTTCACTCAACATAATTTTTCTCCATCTCCATCCATTTGGTTGCAAATGCTATGATATCGTTCTCTCTAATAGCGGAGTAGAATTCCATTGTATATATGCATCACAGTTTTTGAATCCACTCGTCCAGTGAGGGGCATCTAGATTGATTCCATAGTCTAGCTATTGTAAATTGAGCTGCTAAAAACATTGATAAAGCTGTATCTCTATAATATGCCAAATATAGCTCTTTTGGGAAATTACCCAGAAGTGGGATAGCTGGGTCATAAGGTGGTTCCAGCCCCAATTTTCTGAGGCATCTCTACACTGCATTCCAGAATGGCTGTACCAGTTACCAGTATCACCAACAATTTTACAGTATTCCTATCTACCCACAGCCCCTCCAACACTTGTCATTTTTCATTTTCCTCATTTTTGTCAATCTGACAGAAGTGAGGTGGAATCTCAGTGAAGTTTTGATTTGCATTTCTCTGATTGCTAGTGATGTAGAGCATTTTCTCATATATTTATGGGCTTTTTGGACTTCCTCCATTAAAAAGTTTCTATTTAGTTCCCTAGCCCATTTATTGATTAAATTATTAGTGGTTTTGGTGTTCAGTTTTTTGAGTTCTTTGTATATTCTGGATAGTGACCCTCTGTCCAAGGTGTAGCAAGCAAAGATTTTCTCCCATTCTGTAGTTCCTCTTCTGACACTCTTGACTAATTTTTTAGCTGTGCATAAACTTTTTAATTTAATGGGATTCCATTCATTTATTCTTGGCTTTAATGCCTGCGCTATGGGAATATTGATAAGGGAGGAGTTGACCCCTATGTCGTGTAGTGTGATCCTACTTTTTATTCAGGCAATTATAAAATTACTGGTTTAATTTCCAGATCCTTGAACTGTTTTGATTTGATTTTTATTCTGGGTGAGAGGTAAGGATGCAATTACATTTGTGTGCATATGGCTTTCCAGTGTATCCAGCATTTGTTGAACAGGCTATACTTCCAAATGTGTCTTTTCCCCCATTATTAAATATCACATGGTTAAAGATTTAGGGGTTCATCTTACTATCTTCTATTCTGTTCCATTGGTCTTCAATTCTGTTTTGATATCAATACCATGCTGTTTTTGTTACTATAGCCTTATAGTATAATTTCAAGGCAGGAATTATAACACCTCCTTCTTCTTTCCTGTTTAGTAATGCTTTGGCTATTCTGGGTCTTCTGTTATTCCATACAAATTTGAGAATTGCTTTTTCTATATCCGTGAGGAGTGTCATTGGTATCTTGACGAGGATTGCATTGAATCTGCATAGAACTTTTGATATACCAAAAATTGTATGGAATCTACTCAAATAAACTGCATTTTTAAAATATCTTTAAAAATTGTTCCTTGGGCTTGAGATACAGCTCACTGGTAGTGTGCTTGCTCAGCATGTGCAAGGCCCTGGGTTTATTCCCCAGTACGAACAAAACCACACATGCAGAATATATCAAATTTCAAGGCTTTTTCTGAGTTTGCCTTTTAGAAAATCATTTTCATTGTCTCAGTAGTTTCATAAATAATGGCATGGTGATTTTACTGCCAAGCTATAATTTGGACTCAATAAGATTTATCAGATGGTTGAATGATAATCTCTATAACAGTGTTAATAATAGTTGATACATGGCCTGTTTAAATCTGAACGTAATTTTGTTTTCTAACCTTTCTTATGGCATGAGATAGAGGTGTCTATAAGTGACTCTATTGGGCTCTTTATTTGTTGTCCCTCAGCTTCGTAACCACCCTTCCAGCTTCCTGCATTCTATTCTACCATGTTGGTACTGTATTTCCTATGCTTCTTGTCACTGGCTCACTATTAGGTTTTCCTTTAGAAGATATGTGGAAGAATGGAAATTGGAAAAAAAATTAAGTAATTTTGTTTCTGCTCTCCTGGTCTCTCTCTCTCTCTCTCTGTCTTCCTTCCCTCTCTTTCTTTCACTCACTTACCTTCTCCTTAATCAGCATCACTGCACCGTGCTCATCTTTCAGGGATTCTGCTTTTGTGAGAGTGATGACCAATTTTAACAGTCAGTCCTCATTTTCATAACTGCATCTATTTCTCTTTCTCACTCCAGGTTAAAGCAGATAGCTAATATTCTTTAAAAAACTTGCAAGATATTACTTATTTATATGAAATATATTATAATGTGCAGTTTATATGTTTAAGTGCTGATAAGAGTATTTGCTTAAACAAAAGGAATGAACTACTTTAATGCATTGAATCTACTAATAAGAAATTCCTTATAAGAGATTTGGAGTTTATATATAGTTTTGATCACCTTGGGGGGTTTAAACAATTTTCTTGGTTGACTGACTAAAACCTACATTCACTGTGATTTTCATTCAATGATATTGGGCTGCCAGAGTTTCCATTAAATAAGTGAAGGCATCCACAAACTTTAGGGAGCAAAGAAGTATCTGTGCCACTCTGACTTACCTTAAACCCTGTTCTTGGGAAAGTACTGAGTTGTTTTTTCTTAACTGGGGCCTTAAGAAAAGTCTTAATGCAGGGAAACAGCAACATATTTGAAAAGCTCTGTGGTTATTTTCTCAATGTCAAAGAAGATGGAAAGAGATGCTGATGTTGAATAATTTCCTTGATATTGATAAAATATGTAAACACAAATTTAGAAACTAAGTGGCAATGCTTAGAAATCAGGTGTTTGAAGCAGCAGAACTAAATCAGCAATTACAATATTTTCCCCACAAGGATCTGTAGTGTTAGCTAAATTATCTCCTGTGTGCTGAGTAAAATAGATGGGCTGTCTACTAAAATATTACTAAAACTCAGAAAAATTCTGGACTTGGCAAGCAGAAACATGAATTGAGTCAACACAGTGGGGAGTTGGGCTTTTATTAAGTTCCTCAAATCAAATCAGGTTCCAGGATAAATGTGCCATTGTTCAAGAAGTTGAGTCCACTTGAGATTAAAAAAAAAAAATGCTACGATGCTCTTAAAAGTGTATACAGTACATTTCCAAAGATTTCGACAGGTTGCCTGTCACCATTAAAAATATCTTCTCTAAATAAAGAGAAATATGTGAAATGTTTGGTAATCTCTGTAACTATTGTTTTATTAATTCCTTAAAACCTCAAAAATTTTGTCACAATTATTTTTGGGGGGCAAATTGAGATCAGACAATGGTGAGATTTAATCCCAGTAATTTTATGAAAACCTTTCTTTGGTGAAATTGGAATTCATTTTCCACAACTGGTTAAATGTTCACATTATGTCTCTGATAAAAAAATCATGATAACTCCATTATATAAGAAAAACCAAAAACAAGCCTCTAGAATTTCTTCCTCTTAGCAGAATTGTAAAAGCAAAACAATATTGGGCAAAATAGTATAACAGGAACTAGAATTATTCTTTTGACTGAAACAACTGAAGCTTCAGTCCAAAATTTGAAACAATGGCCCTCAGGAAATTCATTAATAGGCAGTAAAGGACTGCATTACTTATGTTCAAATAAGGTGAACTTTAATATTGCTCCAGCTGATTTCCTTGAGAGAGATTCCAGATCTCAGCGCACAGAGGAAGAGTCATCGTGAGGTTGACATACTGCCTTAATTGAGAATGTGAAGCTAAGTTTGATGAGAATACAAAAACTGGAACTTACCGGACAGGAAAAAACAAAGGAGAGTGCTTCAAAGAGAAAGAACTCTGGAGATTTCTAGAGGACACCTAAAATACTCCATAGAGTTCATACATTCAGAAAACACCCCAGGGAAAGAACCATCAGGAAGGATTAGAGAAAATCTTATAAAAGTCTATACTATTTCTTTCCAACAGCCAGAAAGAATATCCTCATAGTTCATGAAAAATTGGGTAGAGTTCAGAGAAGAGTCATGCCTCCATCTTAGGAATTTATTCACCCTGTATCAAGTAATGCTTTGGTTCTGCTAAACAAAAGGAAGATCAGAAAAAATACACCGGTCTTCAATAAACTGTATTCCAGAACAAAGGTCACAAGTAGATAAACAAAAATATCTAGTACTCAACAGAGTAATATCCACAATATCTGGGACATAATGAAAATTATCCTGGTAAACAAATAAGTAGGATGAAATGATTCATAATGATAATTCAAAATTCAATTAATAAACTCACCATGAATTGACACGAATGCTAGAATTAGCAGGTAAGCATATGAAACTATTCATTCCAATAGTATTCCATATGTTCAGAATACTAAATAGACTCCTAAAAGATTTTTGTAAATCATGAGTTGAACTTCTTGAGATAATACAGTAAAGTAGGAGATGAAAAATATATTTAATGTTATTAACAGTACATTAGACAAAGAGTAGAAAAATTACCTGAATAATTGTGGAAGCAAAAATAAGAACATAGACACACAAAAAAAATCATAGCCATAAGCTCTATACAAAAACACAAAATGTTTTTAAAATATTAAACACATACAATGAAAAATGAAACACTTTCAAGCAACCTCTTAAATGTGTAGCTGGAGTCAAGAAAGGATGCAGAATATAAGCAAAATAAAAAATTTAAGTGAAGATTAAAAATTTTTCAAAGTATATTTTAAAAAATATCCTGTAAATCACTGTTCTTGAGCAGCTCAATAAGCCCCAAACACAGTAAACATACTAAAACGGCATAAATTCATCATAATTAATATCTCAAATGATAAAAAAATGTTAAAAATCATTGACAGAGAAAAAATGACATTTTTCAGAGGAACAATGAAAACAGCTATAGCTGACTATTGTAAGAAACAATACAATTATGAATACAGTGGCACAACATGTTTAAAGTCCTGGAAAAAAAAAAACTAACTTACTACAATTCTATGTCCATTGAAAATATCATTTAAATATAATGGCTGACTAGAAAAAATATGTATTCTTATGCATAAAACAATGAACTTCAATCTAAGTCTCCCCTTAATAAAAAATTAATCCAAAATAAATTAGAGGCCTAAATATAAAATGAAAGACAATTAAACATTTTAAATACAAACTTTGTGCTCCAGAACAAAGCAGAATTCTTAGAAATGACACCAAAAGCACAATTCATAAAGAGAAAAATTATTAAATCAAACTTCATTGTAATTAAAATCCTTTCCTATGTGCAAGAGATTGTTGAGGATGAAAAGAGAAGAAAATATTGAGGTAAAATTTTCTAATCATGTATTTAAAAAAGGGTTAGTATCAAGAACATATAAAAATATAAACTTAATGACAATAAAATGTCATTCATAGAGAAAATGGTCAGTTTAGTGCTGTTATAATGCCAAAATGGATAATTTGCAATGAAAGTTGTGGGAAGTAAGGAAAACATGTCTGAGATAAAGTCAAAGATTTTCTTTTTACATCATCCCTTGATAAGAGGATAAGAGAAGGGGAGAGAGGGAGAGAAAGAAAGGCTCACATCATCTTCTTTTTTTTTTTAAAGAAGGAGTATGTGAGAGAGATAGACTCAATTTCATTTAGGTTTTCATCTTTTTTTTAAAAAAAATTTCTGATACTTAATTGTATATATGGTGCTGGGGTTTGAACTAGGGTCCTGGTATGTGCCTTGCAAGCGCTCTGCTGCTGAGCCACCCACTCCAGGTGCAACATCATCTTTTTATAAGAAACACAGATCTACTACAACAAACCCACTATTTCCATAAGATTAAAACATTCATGAAGGCACAGTCTTTGTTATCTTAATCAACTCTTAAGGGTCCCATCCATCAATATTGGTATAATGGCAATTACTTTTCTACATTTGGGAGGAGCCACTGCAACCATAGAACTTTGAAAGAAGACATGGGTATCAAATAAGCACACAAAAAATGTTCAAGTTCATGAGCTAATAAGAAAATGCAAACTTAAGCCACAATGAAATGACAAAGAAGGTTTAAAAATAGCAATAATATCAAGTATTAGCAACAATTTAGACAAAAAATTCCAATTTCTCTTATATTGCTGGTGAATTGTAAAATAACACCACCATTCTGGAAAGCAATCAGGTGCTTTCTTATAAAGTTAAATACACATTGTATATGAAGTATCAATCACAATCCTGGGTATTTTCCTGGAGAAGTTATAACTTATATTCACAGTATAAAGTTTATACAACTCCTGGGGGTAAATCTAGTATCCAGAAACTATACACATTTTATATTATTTTGCTAAAAATTTGTATGGTTGTTCAAAAATAAAAATTAAAAAAAGTGTCTACAAAGCTATATTTTTATTAGACCAAAACTGAAAATAAAACTAAATATTCTTCAGTTTGGAAATGGGCAAATTCTGGTACATACATGTGGTAGCTTATACTCAGAAATAAAAAGAATAAATCTATTGATCTATATGGATGTCAAAGATATCATTCAGAATGTGAACGAGCCATGTTAGAAGGTTAACTCTAAATGACTCATGACCATCTGAAAATCAAAAAGTGATTATACTACAAGCCATGAAACATATATAAGAAAACAATAAGAATCTCAACAAATGGAAAGCTAAATCATGTACACAGTTAAGAAAATTCATATTTTAAATCTATTTTAATTGTCTCAAAATAAAGTGCAAAGTCAACCAAAATCCCAACAAGAATTTTTGAAGAAATTGAAAAGCTCTTTTTAAATTTTATCTTCAAATCAAGGGATCAGAAGAGTCAAAGCAACTTTACAAAGAAAAAGCAATTAATCCATACTACTTGATTTCAAGACTGCAAAACTTTACTAATCAACAAAAATGTAAAGACAATTCAGTTGAGAAGTTATTCTCTTCAAAATATAGTGCTGAATCCGATATCCATGTTTTAAAAAAAGCTTGGCTCCCTACACCTTTCATTATATGTAAAAATTAATTCAAAATGGGTCATCAATCTACATATTTACAAGAAATCATGAAAAAAAATCTAAGACATTGGCTAGGAAAGGGTTTTTATTTGTAGCTATTAATTCAAAAGCAAGATACATATGTAAATGATATTTTCACTTTCAAAATGAAGTATGTGATTTTCAAATTACTCATAAAAGCATGAAAGTACTAGGCTCAATATATGAAAAAATACTTAGAAATCATATAAACAGCAAAGGACTTATATATTGAGCATATTTTTAAAAAGCTCTCTTATCTCAGTAATAAAAAAGTAAAAAATTCTTTACCTACAACCACTAAATGAATATATAATTTGATATATTCTTAACTAGAAAAACTATATAGATATATGAAGATAATGTTCAACATCATTAGTCACTGAGGAGACACTAATTGATAATATAATTAGATGGAGGTGGAGATGTACACATTATCAGAGCTTCAAAAAGAATTTCCATTCCAGGTGCTGATGAACAATAAGAAAAATTCAAACACTCATGTTCTGCAGGTTGAAAGGTTAAACTGTACAATTAGTTTGTAGAAATAAAATCTTATGCCTAAACTAAATTGAAATTTTCATAAGTTTTATTTGCAATAATCCAAATCTGGAAAAAATCCTTGTGTTTTCCAATAAGTATATGGATTAAACAGAGTGTGACATACACCCGTGGTGGAATGTTACTGACAATTAGGAGTGTACTGCAGGCATAGGTAGCAACGTGAATTGTTTTAGTTAACTTTGTGTAGTTGTGACCAATAGACCTGACAAGAGTAACAGAAAGGAAATGTTTATTTTGGCATGTGATTTCAGAGGTGTAATCCACAGTCCCATGACTCCATTGCTCTGGGTCCAAGTGGACAAGGAACTTAATGGCAGAAGGGTGTGGCAGAGTAAAACAGCTCAAGACATCACACCCAGGAGGCAGAGGGAGAACTCCATTCACCAGGGAAAAAAATCTAAATCATAAAGGGACACCCCTAGGGAACTACTTCTGCACCCCATCTGACTACGGTTATAGCCTAGTTAATTCAGGCCTACCTGCAGATTAGGTCACACCTTTCATAATCTAATCATTTCACCTTTGAAAATGTTTGCATTGGCTCTCATGTGATTGTTTCTGGTATATAAACCATAACAGATATATGTATTTCATAATAATTATGCTGATTTAAAGAAGACTAATATAAGATATGAACAAACTATATGTTTCAAAGGGTTGCCAGAGCATTTTTGGGAAAAATTAATATGTTTATGATCTTAATCTTGTGATAATTTAATAATATGCCAGTTCTTAATAATTATGCAACTTAAACTGGTGTAGTTTGAAATTACATCTCAATCATGCTGTGAATTAGAAAAAAAAATTTTGACTTTATAGTTCCTTTATTTGATGTTTATTTCAAGGACATTACTATTGATATCCATAGAGAGATTTCTAAAAGAATTTTCAGTTTTGTGTGCTCTACAGTAACGAAAAAAAATAACATTCAGGACAAATTATCAAGTTAATGACTGAATAAATTATGATACACAAAATAAATTCCTAAAAATAACAATTGAGAACTTGGAAATATATTTTAAATTAAAGGTATTATAAATGTATATATAACTTTAATATGTAATACATAACATGAAGTGATAACATATTTTTATAAAATGTTTATTATGTTTTCTTATAATCATGTCTTCAAATTCATATATGCATTTATGTATATTTACCCATAGATTTATGTATAAGTGCAAAGGATATAATAATGTATATCAAAATGGTTAAAATTAGTTAATTCTGAGTAATGAAAATATGATTTTATTTTTGTCTTCATTATTTTATTTTTAATTTGCACAATGGTCATGCACACAATAGTAGAGTGAAAAGCAAACTAAAAGGTGTGTTTTAAAGGGCTGATAAAATGGCAATATCATATCCCTAGAACTCATTCTGTCCATTAGATTGTGAAAAATGCTGGACTTATCATTCATACTTTGACCTCTTTAACTCACTGCTGTGGTCTTCAAACATGCGTGATTTAAAATATGATCAGAATCCATTTAATTTATGAAGCTATAAACCTAGAAAACAATATATGCTTTTTTCCTTTGTATCAGAGAGTGCACACCACTCTTTATACTTTCCTCTCGTTAAAAATGTTTGCAGCAAACTTTCACTATTGTTTTTCCATAGACTGTGCTAACATTTGATCTTTGACAAATCACACATATAGATACAGGAATTGAGTGCACAAAATAAATTACATGAAGAAAAAAACTCAGATTGAAAATATTTTACTAATGGTAACAGGAAAGGATACAAGAATAGAGAAAGAAGAGGAAGTATGTATGAAAAGAGGAAGTCTCAAAATATGCTTAAGGAATTGCAAGAGAAGATAAAAACAGTATGGTAAGAAACTATAAAGCTGAGAAAATATTTGAAAAATTAAGTATAAATTACACAGCATCAAAGAATATGAGAGGCCTTAAATCACGTGTGTGCACGCACACGTGTGTGTGGATGTGTGTGCGTGCATGTGCCTTTGTGCATGTTTCTGAACATGAAATATCAGTAATATCTATCAATATGAGAGAATTTGTCATATCTTGTCTATTATACTTTATGGCTTTATAAATAATGATTTTCTCCACTCATATTTTAATCTGATTTTTTAGTATGCATTTTGAAATGTCCAAGAACTTTTGCAGTCATTTCTCATTATAAATGCAATATATTCACTTACATCCAAGTTCTTCCAATGACACTAACATTTAAACATGTATATGTTTATACCTCTGAAAATTTATCCCCGAGAAACCATTTAAATAGTATGAACACAGTAAATTCATCTATGGAGGGGATATATATTTGTAATTATTGCTTAAAGTATTCACATTATTGTTGTATTTAAAGCATTTTTGTGTTTAAAATATGATTAAATTCAATAAACATTTGTGAGTTCATAATCCCAGGAACATTTATCAGATGTGTTATTTTCAGTTACTTTATATTTCTGTAACCTAAGGAATTTTAAAAGTAGCACAAGTTGAAATAGCTTCTATTTATTTTATTATGTTATAGTTTAAAATAAACAATTTAAATATGTCCCATAACATGAGAATTGAGGCAATTTCTCAAAAATCATGCAATTGTCTCATTTTTTTGATAAATAATATTGGAAAATCATGTTTTTTTCCTAAGAAATTAAGTCTAACATTTCCAGTAGGTATTAATAGTCACTAATTTAATTCAGGTTAATTTAAAGCAAATCAGGCTTTTAAAGTATAATAATTGTGAATGTTAATAGTACATACTACTACAAATACTATGTAAATGTGACCACAACAAAATAAAGAGTAGGAAAAGGGAACAAATCCATACATTGAAATGTATCAAAAGTGCTTGATTAAATGCCATAGTTGTGGGCTGGAGCAGTGGCTGATCGGTTATGATGCTTGCCTGGCATGTGGGAGGACACAGGTTTGAACCCCAGCACCATAGTCACAGCAAAGTGTCAGAGCAACAAAAGCCACATGAAAAACTAAATGAAAAATTGATTCTCTCTTTTTCATTCTCTCTCTCTCTCTTTGGAAAAAAAATAAAGGCATAATTGTGCTTTAAAATTTTTGAGAATATATTTATTTTGTCCAAGAATATGAAACAAGAAAATTGTTTTTACTGAAATTATCTTTTGTCTTATCATCCCTAGGTTTCAGGGAAATTGATAAATTGCCCAGACTTAAGTGTATATGTAATTATAGAATATGATGCATAAAATTTAATATTATTATTATAATGAAAGATCTGTGTTATGACTAACAGTGCTTCATGATTCTTCTGAAAATGTTAGTCTGTGCCAATGGAAGTTTTCAAGCAAACATATTCTAGCACTTTTAGAAATTAAATATTTTTGAAAATAATTGGTTTATAAATACACTATAATACAGGACATGTATACACACATTTTAATAAAGACAAGCATATTTTAAAATTGTATGACTGCATTGGTGGTAAATATACTCTTCTAGATTTTTTCTTAGCAAGTCGATATTTAGAGAGTATCTAACTTGAAATTTTAAAATATTGTAGTCATTATCTCTCACAAGGTATGATGCATTTAGCTTATTGCTCTATAATTAATCCTATCAGCTGACACAAAGAGTTATCACAGAATAGCAGTTTAAATGATAAAACAGGTGTAAGCTTCAGGGCTTGGGTCTGCAATGACCCAAGACCCATGTTTTAAAGCTTGGTTCCCAGCTTAGCATGTTAAGGTGGTGGTGGAACCTTAAAAAGCTTAGGTTACTGGGAGTGTGCCTTCAAAAGGGATTCTGCGACCCTGTCTCTTCCTTGTTATCTCTTGCATCTGGCCATGAGATGAGCAGTTTTATGTCACCATGTGTTCCTGCCATAATGCACTGACTAACCACCCGCCTGGAGCAACAAGGTGAGTTGATCAAACACTGGAATCTCTGAAGCATGAGTCAAAATAAATCTTAGCTCTTTTTAAGTATATCATTTCAGTTATCTGTTTCAGTAACAGAATGAAACCCAGAACAACTTCCTTTATTTAGCCTATTGTGATGTGTGTATCATACACACTTTTGCTACCAATCCTTAGTCAGTCAAATGAAAAATAAAATGATTCAAAAACTTTCTTTTCTCATAGGAAATCTAATTCCTGTGATTGCTTTCCTTTTCTTCCCTTACCCACTTCTGTATGAAAATATTTCCTTTTAAATTTTATTCTTTTATAAAAATAACAAGACAAAAGATGATATAATGAAAACACTGACAAGATAAAAATTTTTACCATCTTGATCAATTTTTAACTACATTTCCAGAGGTCAGCTTCAACATAAGAGAAAGTATTAAAGGACATGAGAATTGATGGCTAAATTGAAGTTTTGCAAATGGTTAAAATTTTATAGAAATGTTTTAGTTGTGTTTACTTAGAAATCAATTCTATCTTATTTGTCAGGAAAACTCATGCAGACTATTTTATTTCAACAAAGTCTCCTTTCTAATTTTTAAAATTTTCAGATTTATTTGAAACCCTAACCAACTAATTTATGTTATTTTCAGTCAATAAATGTGTCATTATGATTCTTAGTTGCAAATTACAAAAATGAAATCCAATTAGTAGCGTTCAATGATGTATTATTGAAAGGATAGCATGAAGCTCTCAAATCCATGGGAAGTTGGTTAAATCAATCTCGGAAAGTAGGAGGGAAGAGAAAAAAGCTTAAAACAGAGGGGAGATCTCCCAAAGACTTCTAGAAAAAGCATTCTTCATGCTGGGGATAAACATTTGACTGCACAACTGGTATAATCACCAGCACCAGAGACTTCATGCAGCACTGATGGGTATTTTTAGCTTGGTTATCTAGCTTCGCTGCATTTCAGATTCCCTGATGGTATGGATAGTAAACTCACTGATTTTCTGATTAATAACATCAAAGTCAGGGTCAGATATTCACTGCAGACTGATGCCAGAAAGTACCGTGTGATTAGTTTAACTAAGTCACAAAGTGGTAAGCTATAGGTCAAGTTCTGAAAGAAGCAGAGAAAACCAACAATACTAAAATTTCCAATGTAGCTTACAATTCTGACTGTCCAATATCCATATGCATGTTCTGTTGCCTGATTAAGACTGCTTCTGCCTAATTTAATGCAGATAACCTGCATTGTACCCAAAACACATTCACATACCTATAAATGTATTAAAAATAACCACCTCCAGTTCTGCTCCCAAACTCAATATTCTTCAGACTATAAAATTAAGCATCATAGCACATCTTATATAATAAAATCAGTGAATAATTAGGCAGAAAAGAAGAGTAGTTAAATTGTATAAAAATTCATAGATTGTAGGAATAAAGAAAATACGGTAGACATGCCAGTCTTCCTTTATATAAATTATAAAACAATTACCTGGTGAATATAGTTTTAAAATTAAAATTAATTTGCTCGAGGTGCCATCTGAGTCAGAAATATGGCCAGTTTGCAGATCAAGTGGTCTAGTATCATAGTCTATGGTCCTAAGACAGAGTATTTTTTGCTGCTCAGGAACCCTGAGATTTCTAACTGGCTTTCAGTCTTCTAGTTTCTTTAAAAAATTGTTTTCAGATAATTTTCTGTTGAAATATTTAGGATAAAGTTTCTTTATTATCATTCTTCTGCAAAAATTTCTAACACTCTCATGTTTCTTTTATTTTATTCCTTTTATTCACTGAAATTCAAATAGGCAAATTACATTTGGATTTGATGTTTACAGATTAGCGTACATATGATATCCTCTCCCACCATTCCTGTGCCCTTTACAGCCTCCATATGTTTCCTTCTCTTCATTTTCCTATTACTTTCTCCTAAATGAGAAACAGTGATGTTTCTCTTCTGAACACTCTGACCAAAGGGATCCTATGTCAGACCACCTAAGCCTCTCTGCTCTCTGTGTCACAATGGCACCATCTTCCTGGTGTGACCATGTCTCCAACATTTGCATGCCTCAGCCCCATTACAGGTAAATCATGTGCTCTGAGATCTAAAAGTGGAAAGTCATTTTGTGCTATAATTCTAGTCACTAAATATGCATATATTTTAGAAAAAATCTTCTACGTAATGTAGCCTAATTTATTATAAAATTTTGTTGTGTTAAATTCACAACCTCTTGTAAAACTGACAGAAGTCCAATAAGTGAGCTGTGCTGTGTGCACATATTTTATTAAAAAAAATGAAAATGTGGAGAGAGGATATTCAAGATTAAGATTCAGAGAGTTTAGATGTTTTGTATTATTTGTTTAACTTTCAATTATTTCCCCCTTATTATGTGGGGGATAATATTACTTTGCATTTCTCAAGAAAAAGAATAATGATTGCAAGAAAACAATTTTGTACCTATTTAATTAGATTATCTAGATTTTAAATCTAATGCCATTTGTTATTTTAAGTATATCTGTCATGCTAGTGATGTAACCATTCAGATATAATTTTTTGCAAAATGTCTAAATAAATAAATTTTTAAAATATTTTCTTTAAAGTTTCCCTTTTGATCAATTTCATTCTTCTTTTTCTTTTCACACTCAAATGTCAAAGCGCAATTCTTCTTTAAGCCTTTTTTCATTTGAACTTCCTTTTAATCCATCTTCCTCTCTCAGGCCTTTATTTTCTTTTGATGTTATCATTCTGACTTGCTGGATTATCGGTACAATTCAAATAGGGACTACACCTCTCTGATTGTCCTTTGTGTCCTAAGTGTTGGGAATAATCCCCAAATATAGTAAGGGCATTTTGAAAATATATTATAAATTGATAAATGAATGAATGAGCAATGATGTATTTTATTTTTAATTTAACATATGTTTAATAGACAAGTAGAATTTGCATCTATCAGCAACAACCAGATGTTTTGAAATATGCTTACATGATGGAATGTAAGCAGATGTTTCTAGGTCAGTCTTCCCTGTTCTCCAAGAAATGTTCAGTACTCAAAATCATCTATCAATTATAGCACTTTTCTGGCAAAAGAATATGTTAGATAATCATATCTATCTGAATAAATTATATTTTCTCTAATGAATTGAAAAATCATGGAGTTTTTTCTAAATTTCAGAAAATTAATTTCACCAAACATACTAAATTTCTCTTCAAGCTAAAAGTGAATCATGGTAGACTCCTCAAGGTATTAAAAAATAAAACCTCCATTTGCAAAGAATACAGGTGGCAAAACATAATGCTAGATAATATTGGTGTTCAGCAAATTATCTTCTGAATATTGCAAAAATTCAAGAAAACTACAATAATTTCTTTCACAGGTTTAATTTACTCTCCCCTACTGCTTTAAAATTTGCCTACATACGAGCTTTCCTCTTCTGTTTTCTTCTCTAGGTATTTTATTATTGCCAAATGCTGCATTTGAGAAAAGTGAAAGAATTTCGGCTGCATTATTAAAGCAGTAAAGTATAGTGATTAAGACCATGAACTCTGGAGCCAGACCACATAAATTCAAATTCTTGTTGTGCAATCTTGGTACTTCTCTTAATTTCCTTGTTCCTCAGCTTCCTGATATGTAAAATGGGAATCTGAAATATTACTTCAGAGATTGGATATGAAAGTTAAATTAGTGATTGTCACATGGCAAATATTTAAAAAAGAGCTAATTATTTCCATTAATGGAAAAGGGTTGACTTGCACATTCTATATGGTTAGATGTTTTTCTGTTTTAACACTATTTAGCATAAGCATGGAGAATAAAATTAGTAATTCAATAATTAACAGTAAATCAAAGCTAAATTAAAAGATATTAACCTCTTTTTAAATAATTTTCAGCCAATCCTTTTTAGATATTTATCATATACCTATCTGTCTATATATATATATTAATTTTAATAGAAATAACTGAATGAATGCAATTACCTAATACTAGGGATTATTGTTATTTTCTTTCAATTTAATTAAAAAGTCAATATTAAATAAGAGTGATATTTAATTTAAGTATGAATTTAATTATATTTACATAATATTAATACAGCTGAAAAAATCTTCAAAGTGTTGGTTCCTGGATTTCATTAAATATGTTTATCAAGGGGGCTGGAGTGGTGGCTTGGTGGTTGCAGCGCTTGCCTGGCATGTGCAAGTACACAAGTTCAAACCCCAGCACCCATGTACACAACTAAGTGTCAGAGCAACAAAAGCCATGTGAAAAACTCAATAAAAAAAATTGAGTCTCTCTGTCTCTCTCTGTTGCTCTCTCTCTCATTCACTGTCCTTCTTTAAAAAAATACACTTATAATGTACTAATGTTCTTCACTATAATGTAGATTATTTGGATTTGAATATTTTGTGATTATTGACTTCCTGTCCATTTGCCTAATAGTTAATGTACTTTGGTTGTGATAGAACAGATAAATCTTCAGTTTTCTGCAACCTCATTTGGTCTATTAACCACTGACCAGCAGTGATAATCAAAATTCATTATTCATACAACAGGAAAATAAAAAGAGCACACGAAAATACTAGGACCAAAATACTTCTTCCTCTTGATGTCAAGAATATTTTTGAAGGGGCTTAGAGGGGTGGCTCAGATTGCTCACTTGCCTTGCAATGCAAGGACATGGGTTCTTACCCCAGCACCAGGTACACAATGAAGTGTCAGAGCAGTGAAGGAAACATGAAAAACTAAATAAAAATGTATTCTTCCTCTCTCACTATCCCTCTCTCTCTTTAAAAAAAAAATCTATTTGAGGGGCTGGAGCAGTGGATTGGTGGTTACGGTGCTTGCCAGGCATGCACGGGTACATGGGTTTAAACCCCAGCACCCAAGTGCACAGCTAAGTGTCAGAGCAATGAAAGCCATGTGAAAAACTCAATAAAAATTGATTCTCTCTCTCTCTCTCTCTCTCTCTCTCTCTCACTGTCCTTCTATCTTTAAAAAAATCTGTTTGAAGATAGTCTACAAAAAGAAAAATCTCAGTAGGCAGAAACTCTGTTTGCTTGTATACTATTCAACAGGAAGTAAGTTCCAGTGAGAAAATTCCAGTATCTTGCTTCCTCTATGTATTATTAATTCTATGTCAATAAACATCTGCCCTAGTCAGTCAAATGTGGGTTCCAGTGCCCAGTAGAGACAGTGGTCCAGGAATTAGATATTAACTTTTTTCCAATTATTTGAAAAAATTCAAAATGACTGTGTTTTGTGTTGAGATATTTTAAAAGCATGCATACTGTGTAATGCCATCTTTTATCATTTTTTTATTTCCACAGAAAGTTGCTTCTATTTTTTGAAAAAAAATAGAAATAATTTTATATTGTGATTAAGGAGAGATAATATGTTTTTATGGAGTTATTTGTGTCATCATACTCAAAGATAGAAGAGTCAATCCAAATATGTTTTCCAAACATTCAAATGTTGATTCTATTAATTATAAAGTATATTTAATATAGCAGGTCCTAATGATACTACTATGCTGTTCATAAATATTTTTATTCATGAATTATATATAGTATCCAACAATATGCTTTACTAACAGAAAAAGCATTGTATTAAATTAGAAAAAAATATACAATTTTAATGAATATATCAAGTTTACTTTTGATGAAAAGTGAAAAGAAGATCAATGGAATTTCTTCAAGTTAATCTAAATGTCTATAAAGAAAATGTCAAGCTTTATAGATTACATTATTTCTTGTTGGTTTAGGTAAATGATATTAACTCAGTCAAGACTGATTACATTGTTTTAATTCTACCCTGCTGGAGGAAAGACAAAGTTTTCCTTTCTACAGGATGATAATTTCCCTTTTTTTCTGAAACCCAAGGATCTATTCAAATCAATTATGAAAACTGGAATATAACCATATAATCACCCTAAAAACCTAACAATTTGCATGTCACTAAACATTAAAGCCATACGTGTTCCAATAAACTACGTTACACATGAGCTACCCAGAAATGGGCTGTGCCAAGTTAAGATTAAAAGGTGATCATCCTAATTTGCAGAACAAAAAAATAAATGTGAAGAGAGGACTTAATGTGATTTCATTCTTATGATTTTAGTCAACTTAGCAACATCTATTGAACAGGAGTGTGTTATTTATGTATTTTATATGAATGCAGAGAATTTTCATGTAGTTGTTTTTATGTTTTCATTAGTGCATTATAATTATACATTCAGTGGGGTTCACTGTGACATTGATACATGCACATAATATAATTTCCTTCAGTTTCTTCCCCAGTACTTCCCATTCCTTTCCCTCCTCCTTCCCAGTTACCTTTCCCTACTCTCCTAATTTTCCTTCTATTTATCTTCATGTATATTTTTTCATTGTTATATTAGAATTATATATAAAACTGGGATTCACGGTAGTATTTTTAAATATCCACATAGCATAATTTGGTCAATTTTATTTCTTTCCCTTTCTCTCCCTCCCTTCCTCCCCCGTTGATTCTCTACCTCTACTGGTATCCCTTCTTTTCCCCTGAGATCCACCTTCTTTATTTATTCCTTTTTTTCTTTCTAGTTTGCACATATAAAGGAAATATTCAACCCTTGACTTTCTGTGTCTGGTTAAGTTAATTTAACATGATATTCTCCAATTCCATCCATTTACCTACAAAAGAAGTAGTTATTGAATGCAAACATTTTATAACAAGCTCTTTGTGATTTTGAATGTCTTCATTTAGGAGGGAGGGGACAGATGAAGGAGGGGAGAGTGAGGGACTACAGGGAGGGATCTAGGGATGTAGCATACTTTTTACCCCCCTGAGAATACAATAATACTTATGCAATCATTTAATTCTGGAAAATTCATAATCTAAACATTTATATTACTTGTAGGGGAAAAATATAGAAGAATTAAGAGACCGTAGTGTGGGTGAAGTGGAGGTAATTCTGGTTTAAGAACATATGTCTATCTTATTTAACTTTATATGCATTTTTGATTGTACAATAACAACTCAACAATAAAAATTAAAAAGAAAAATGTAATGCAAAGAAATATTTTTAAAGTCTAGAAATACCATTAATTTGTAATTACTTTCTATTACTTCTGTCTATATTGGCAGGCTTTAATGATAATAAAAATGACAGTTAGAATGGTTACTGTGCACTGGGTGTTTTCCACTTCCCAGGATTTGTGCCAGGCACTCCACATTCATCACATCATCTTATGTCTCCTTATGATGAAGATAATATACAAGTGTACTTTCAAAGAAACAAATGAATAGAACAAAAGATAGCAATTAGAAAAGCTGTAATTTGAACCTTGGGAATTAACAAATGGTTGATTAACTCAAGAATTTTTGCTATAAACTCATATCTGGTTTTATGCTTGAATTATAGTTGTGCCTCTGTATCACCCTGGGGCTTATAAAGATAAAGTGATACCTCCTACCTGGCAGTCGGGGGGAAACCAGGAATACTGAAGGAGAATCTTGAGGTTTTCTTAATAGCCTTCCTTTAAGTACTTTCCCAGAAAATTGCATTTCTTAATACTCAAAACAAAGGCTATCTTGGAGGGCCTTTGATGAGCCTCATTTTTCAAAAAGAAATAGGTGTATTTCCTTAGGTGTATTTCATTATTTCATCACAGTGGTTTCTAAGTTATGACATTTAACCTTTCTGATTACCAATGCTCAATCCAAAACACCATTTCTTATTTGTACTACCCTCTTTGATTTATTTTTCCTTTGCATATATCTCTGACTTCTCATCACTGCAATACAACCCTGTTCTTTTTTCATTTCTAAATTGTAAAATCCACTGTTACTTTGTTGACTTAATTTTTTGTGCAGTACTTCACTATTTAACATCATTAAAAATGGATCAGCTGGACAAATGTGGCTCCTAGACTGTTACATTTAGCTAAGAAAATATATATGACTGAGCATATATTCTCCAGTTCCACAGGCCTTAACATTCCCAGCATCTTCTGCTATTTAGATTAATACATGTCTGTCCGTTCTGGATTCAGTGGGAAGTACATGTGTGACCTTTTAAGCCCAGGATATGGTGTCTTCTCAGAAGCTGTGCTGCCTATGTACAAATCCCAATTTTAACATATGTCCTGTGTCTAGATCAAGTTTATGGTGTCAATGCAGTGACCTTGGACAAATAATTGAATCTGTTTATCAATCGCTCATCAAATAAATGAGATAATGTCAATATCACAATGACATTTCAGATTTTTCAACATCTTACCACAATGCTTTGGTCCACTATAAATGTTTATCAAACCGCAACTATCATTATTTATTTATTTTTATATCTTTCAAAGAAGTAAAACTAATCTGTATTCTCTAATAAATGCAAACACCTTGTATTCTAATTATTGTGTGACGTTTCTCACACACAATGATGTTTTTCTGCCAAATTTATTCAACTATTCACATTTGGAATTTCCTGTCCTCGTTTTCTATCAATTTTCTATTAATTCTCCAAGGCCCACATGAAATCTCACCTCTTACCTAAAACTTTACCTGATCCTTACATAAAGATAATTTTATATTGTACTCCCATAATATTTACACACACCTCTAATATGACTTTTAACATATCAAAATATAATTATTTATAAGTGCTATTTGTTAAACACTGACAAAAAATACTTCACAGGCATTAATTCAAGATATGTTTCAAAAATGATCCTCAATGTTGCCTATGGTTATCCTCATTTCTCTGCTTCATAAATAAAATTCAAGGAAATTTTATTGCATGTGACATGATAAAATAAATTGTTCAAATATACACCCTTTGTAAGTTGTTCAGAAAGGATTTAATTCAGGACTAAACAACTCTTAGACCCCCACATTGGACTAAGAGGAGAATTACATTTTCCCTAAATACCAGATCAAGGACCTAGATTTATTCATTAGTGTTAAAACTGTAGTAGCAAGGTGAGTCTCACACAAGAGTAGACAGGAAGATGTATGTGATGGATATGTGAATCACCTGGTGAACTTTCCTTATAGAATCTGCACTGCATGAAATGTACTCATAAAAGAGCAGCCCTGGAAGAAATTTGATGAGAAATTTGACCATTATAAAAAAAATTCTAAATATCCAATCTGAGTAACATTTATTTCCAATATAACTACTTTGGATACCAAAAGAAGACGCAAAGAGGAATCGTCATGAGAATATGCTTTTACAGGTTGCAGGCAGATGCAATGGGGATTTTTTGATCCATTAGAATGAACGGACTTGTAAAGGCAGTCAGATACCATATCAATTACCTATTATATAAAACAAGTACCTTAGCTAATTTTCTGTTGCTATTACCTGAAGCTGAGTAATTTTTAAAGAAGAGAAGTTAATTTGGCTCCTGGTTTTGGAGGCTGGATAGTGCAGATGGCTGTACCTGGTGAGGGCCTTGTGCTGCTTTATAACATTGTGGATGCTGGAAGATGGACTTAAAGGCAAAACATGAGAGGCTGCCTCGGTGTATAACAACAATATCTCAATAACTAGCTCTCTTAGGACAACAGGAACTCTTTACTTACCACTTATTCTTTGTGCTTTCTTCTAGTTCTTCCAATTTTACTTACAGAAAAGGAATTAAAGAGGTTTTTCTTCTTCTATTCTACATACTATAACACCATTATTATATTTTTAAAATTCACTTTTATCTAGTTAACAATATTTTAAAACCACTAAGCATTTTATGATTGTTGGATTATAAATGAGTTTTATCTGAATGGCAATTAGAAATTGTGGATGTCATCAGAAAAACAATTTTTATCATTAAAGCATTTCTTCTCTTTCAAGGAACAAGTGCTTAGTATTCCAAATCATATCCTATTCCAAAGTTGTGTGATTACACTTTTCAAGGCTTTCATTATCTTTAGAAATCTATGTGTGTAAAATATACAAGTTATTTGAGCTTGTCTTATAAATTTGAGTGCATATAATTACTGATTTTAGTAGCATGAAAGGTTGATAAAGTTATTATTATGTTTTATTTCAGGTTTATCATTCCTACATGATACAATATTATGCCTCTTTCATTATATATATTTATCTAATTATATAACAATTTCTTAATTATTTGCCACTGAATAATGAGTTCTATATCTCATGATGTTTTACTAGAGTTTGAGAAACTAAATAAATATTGAAATAACTTTCTTTATCCAAAACAATCTTAAAGTTTCTGTGAGTTGATATTACTAAAAATGGTATTCACGTACTCACCTCATCTGTGTTTATTTCAAAATAATTTCTTCCTGATAGAATGACATCATTCATTTGAATTAAAATGTGACACAGTATGTTCGGATGTTTTTGAAATAGTACTGCAACATGTCTGGGTGACTACTGTGAATATGTTAAATGTCGTATGATGAAAATGGTCCAGAATCATGTGAAGGCAAACCATTTTAGTAACAAAAATCATAGACTCTGGAACCAAATTGCCAGGGTTTGACCTGTGTATCTTCCAGGTGGTTGTTGTGTTACTTAGGGTTGGTTATTTAATCTTTCAATCCTATTTTTCCCTCAACATATTTACATGTAATAAAATATCCTATTACTAATAAGAATTTAATGAATATAAGGTATATATATACACACACACACATATATGTGTGTATGTTTATATGCACGTATACACATTTTCTTTCATAAAATATAGAGACAAAACAGTGATACTTAGAATATCTAACTTCTTAAGCAATAGTTTCTATTGTTATTATTATTACTTATGATTGAAAGTATCTCTCACATCAATGAAAAACCAAGGATTAATTAGCAATATCACTAGTTGTTACCAATAGCCTATATCAGAGCTTTAGAATTGCCCTGAGTGTACAAAACAAAACAACAACAACAAAAAAGCAAAACAAACAAAAGGCACCTTTTTTCCCTGTCTACATGAGGATTAATGATCATTGATAAAAATGAAAGAATAATTTCCTTTGGGATCTGGAGTCAAGGATCACGCATTAAGAGAGCTGAGCATTGGGAGACCTTTCAACCAAGGCAGTGCAAAAGCAACTCTTGCTTAAACCTCAGAGGTATACAACATGCCTCTGCGAAGCTCACACATGGAAGGAACGAGGCTTAACGTATATTTTATTCATGACTAGTACATTGCATTTTCTTTTGGAAATAAGGATCACAAAATTGAAACTTGGACTCTTAGCTACAGCACCATTTCACTTTTCTAAATTGGGCTGTCATTTCTAATATATTCTTTTGCTCACCACTTCCTCTTCTTCCCCAGCAGTATTTAAAAGTTTTTCTACTCCTGTAGAGACCCCAAATGATCTCATTCAGGCTCAGGGGTTGAACCTGAACTTTGTCCCATATGTAAAAGGAAAACTAAGATAAAAGTAACCTCAACACCAAACTCTAGCACAACAGTATCTTCCTGTTTTCCTAATACAGTAAATCTTCCCACATCAGACCCAACTTTCTTATTCAAACACTATTTATTTATTTATTTTAAAAAGAAAGAGGGATGGTGAGAGAAGAAGAGAGAAGCAATTTTTGTTCAGTTTTTCATGTGACTCTCAGTCCTCTGACACTTCATTGTGTATGTGGTGCAGGGGTTTGAACCACATACTTGCAGCAAGCGCATAACCGCCAGGCCACTACTCCAGCCCCTTATTTATTTATTTTCAAAGAGAGAGGGACAGTGAAAGAGAGAGAGAGAAGAGCATGTTTCTTATTTAGTTTTCCATGTGGATTTCTTTGCTTCCACACCTTCTTGTGTACTTGGGGCTGGAGTTTGAACATGCATCCTTGCACATGCCTGGCAACCACCATACCCAATAAGCCACCACTCCAGCCCCTAGATTTCTCTCATTTTAAAATGAAGCAATGTAAAATTTTAATACCACCATTAAAAAAATTCACAAACAATACAAATACTACTTGATCTCCCTACTCTGTTATCACCTAGCTTTTTGTCACATAATAACTCAGAAGCTACTTATTTCTCTAAAGGAATGAAGAATTATTGTTCTCATAAATCTCTAGGTAGCCCACATCATTCCCATTTGAGCTGGTTCCTTTGTGGCTGCAGGTTGAAGAAAACTTCACACAATGCCCTAGGATGGCCACATCCAAAAGTGTAGTAACTCCAGGGCTAACTGACCTAATGGCCAGGTACATCATTTGGATTGGCTCATGTCTTTTTTTCTCATTATCCAGCAACTTTCCGTGACCCTTATAAACTATTCATGTGTATTGGCACAATTTTGAGATTATTTCTTCCCTTTCCAAAATATATTTGGTAAGAGGTACTATACTACTTCATGGTTGCACCAGGGAATTTTGTGATACTGGTATTTGAACCAATATGATTTAGGTAGTTGTCTATTATTTTATACCAGATAACACTCTCAAGAATTACATGATAGACCAAGAAGAAAATCTCACAAAGAAGCTAAATATGTATTGAAGAATTGCATCTAGAACTGAGTCATAGGACAGCTACTATTAAATTTTCCAATCCTTAAAACTATTTATGTTGGGTTAATATTTCTTTTAAATTTAGGATAGCATCTTAATAATGAAATGATAACAGTTATAGAATACCTTTAAAAAGGCTCTGTTTTTTATGAATTAAATGAAACACTACAGGTTAAAATCTATAAACAAAACCTCAAATTTGAAAATCTCTAAAATCTAAAAATTTGGAGGTTCCAACATGAGAACACAATTGGTAAATTTTCCACCTGACCTCATGTGACAGGGCACAGACAAAACACACTCACACAAAAATGACCTTCAGGGTACATGTATAAGATATACATGAAACATGAGCAAATTATTTTATGTTGACTTGAATCTCATCACTAAAATATCTCATTGAATATACGCAAATAACTCCCAAAGATTAATATATCTGGAATTTGAAATATGTCTGATCCTGAGCATCATAAATAAGGTCTACTAAACCTGTGCTGATATTTCAAAACTGATATTCCCAAGTACGCACATAACGCCTAATGTGCAGCCTAATCCCAAGCAATTATTCAGCTAACCATAACAATGCTTTGGAAAATGCAGGTAATTGTGTCTCAAACTTATTGGCTACAATTCCACCATCTATAGAGAATATCTTCTTTAAAAAAAAATATATATATAGGTGCCTCAGATCTAGTTGAATATGGAGTTTTTCTTCTTCTGCTGGTGGTTGGGTTCTGCATATGGTGCAGGACTCTGTATCCAAGAAACAAGTTGCAGCTCTTAATGACAAGCTATACTCTCCAGCAGCTTACCTCCAATTCCTTCTTTCTGAGTTCTTGTCTCTCAAATTCAAAGAATGAAATTCACAGAAGGATTAGTGATTTAAGAGTAAGATTTATTCAAATGTGAATAAAAGCAAAACTCCCGTAGGATGAGAGGGGCTCAAGAACGGTTGCACTTATGTGTGTTAGTCTAGGAATTTAAATGGCACCTGGGTCAATGCTATTGGTCCAAATTTATGCTGATCAGGAATTGGAAAAGAATTAATGGTATTTGTTAGCTCTGAAATCCCATTCAGGTCTTCCCCACTTCTGTTTTCTCCTCACTTGCCAACAATCCCAGCTTCACGGGAGGTTGGGGTCAATTAATTGTGCATGCTCAGTAGTCCAAGCTGCAACACTAAACTGATCAGGCTTCTGCTGCAGCCTTCTTCACTGGACAAGGTGATGGCCTCCATGGGTGACAAGTCTGGCGTTTGGTTCCTCTGGCCCAGCCTCATCTCAGGCAGGCCCATGCTGGCATGGCAGCCTATGAGTGGCTGAGGTCCATGCTGTCTGTGCTCCAGCTCATGGAGTGTGCTGTTCTGCAGCTCTGGGACAAGTGCTTGGCTTCATAGTTAAAATACAAAGTGATACCAAGTTGGAAAACAAAATTACATATATGTATATGTATTTTGATTCTCTCCCAACCCTTTTTAAAACATTTCTCTTATGATTTCTTACTGGAAATCTAGATTCACATTGAGACAACCATGTTGGTGGACTTGCTTCTCAATAAACTCATTCCTGTAATTGGAATGTACCCTTAACTATCCCTGTCTGAACATTCCATTTCCATTTAGCTCAAAGTTCAACTAGAAAATGGATAATCACATATTAGGGAAATGCAATATACTGTCAGTTAAAAATTAACCTTTTTGCACTTTAAAGGAAGGCCTTGGAAAATGGAGTTTCCCAAGATCTCAGAGTTAATGTGATGCCTATATTTGTATAATAGGACCTGCTAAAATGCAGTTACAACCTGACAAATACATGATACTATTTGCTTTGCATTCCACATCGATAGTCTTTCTGAATTCTCATCAAATTCTATGTGGAAGACGCATAGTAATTAAATCTGAAAACATCACCTAGAAAGAGAGGGACTGCACATTAAAAGTATTTTTATAGTAGAAGATTAAGAGAACCCATGAAGCTGAGTGCTTTTATAAGTCAAAGGATAATGATGGTCACCAGAATGATATCAAAGTTAAGTAAATAATACCAAAGTGTCATGGTTGTGCTATTTTCTGAGTTAAGTTGACGCAAGTGGAAATCAAATAAAATTTAATAATCAAAACAGCATGTTAAAATTTCAGAGACTGTAAGAGTAGTACTAATGTTTTGAACCTAGTTGGTTCTTTTAGAACTGCCTCTTCTACAAGCCACTGCCTCTGTCATTTCCTCACCCCATTTCTCTGCTCGCTTCATAAATTCTGCTTCTTTCTGATTACAGATGATCTCTTAACAATGCTTCCTGCTGCTCACATACTTTTCCATCTTCCCAACTGTGATCAGAAAAGAGTAGATGTCTAATCACCAAAATCTTCTGCTCTTCCGCAGGACACATTGCATCTTACCTGCACTACATACATCAGCTCCAGATTTATTTGTTGTTCTTCTCTAGTTTCTCCCCATTTCAACTTAGCTGCCATGGTGCTTATAAATCTTCTTTAAATGTAAACAAGGTGATGGTACTTACCAACAAAATCTTAACTCTTTTGTCTGCCAATCAAATTCCTTCATTGTATGGCTCCAATTTATTGATCTCTAATCTCTTACAGTACCATGTAATTTCTCCAATGGGTGTCTTCAGTATTTTGGTGTGTTCTGGCCTTTCTTTTATTAAAAATGTTCAGAATGTAGTTTCCACTGGTTCCAATACCAGTTTACCTATAATCACTTTTTTTTAAATGGCCAATCATCATTGAATGTTTTTAATGTACTTTTGGGAATGATAAGATGCCACTTACATTTAGCTCAATTTTTAACTACTTAACAAAACTTAAAATTTTACTTAAACACTATTTTAATTTAATGAACTGTTTAAGAAACACCCCATTTTCATTGGAATGGTTGGAAATTTTAAAAATCATTTATTGGAATTCTTAAAATTAAAATTATAATAATTGGCTTTGGTTTTTTTATAACATACAAATTATACACACATGTTTAGTGCATTTAAAAACAAATAAAAATAGAAAAAAATAACCTCTACCCAAGTACACAAAAATCTTCTGACAAAGACAAAATATTGAAAAAATTAGTTTAAAGTTCAATTAACATTTTTTTAAGAGAGAGGGACAGTGAGAGACAGAGAAAGACAGAATTAACTTTTAGTTTTTCACATGGACTTTGTTGCTCCAAGTCTCTGTTGCGTAAATGGTGCTGGGGTTTGAACTTGTGTACTTGCTCATGCCTGGCAAGTGCCATAACTGCCGAGTCACCACTCCAGCCCCTCCATTGACTTGTATTAGTCAGTCACGTGTTGGGCAACATGTTCTATTAAAAAATAGGTAAATGTTCCACTAGGTATGGCAAAAGACTTGCTTTTTGTGATATAGCTTGAGCAGGAATAAGAAACAAGGTAACAGAAAGAAGATTGGTAAATGCCAGGCTACTTCAGATAGCTTTCCTTGTAAAGATGAAAGAAGAGAGCAACTTCTTAAATTCTGCTTAAAATTATTCTGTTATTGGATTGTCTATCAACTGTTTCCTGTTTTCTAGGAGGTTCAGATAAACGACTTGGTTTTGGTTTGGTAATATGGAATTTTATCATGAGTGATTCCATTTTACTTTAGTGCATTGGGTCATGGTGCAGGAGCTCAGTGCTAAATAATGGCCTTTCAAAGATCTTAGTTAACACTTCTTGTTAATAGTAAAAAATTCAATAAGTAAGAAAAGAATTAGACTACCTTAACAGGTAAATTTTATTAAAGGCTCAAACTGAGACAAAAAGAGGTTAAAACCCTAAAAAGTGGGTGTATTTAAAGACAAGTCATTTCGTGTTCTAGTCAAATATACGTCCAGGATGAGTGATGTTGGCTTGACTGGCATCAGGTGACCATTTTCTGTGAACTGGCTTTGAGTAATTGGGTGATGGTTGATTTCTGTCCAGGATTCATTCCTTCTGTCTGAGTAGTAAAGTCCACTTCAACTTCCTGGTCAGGTGCAGTTCTTCATACAGTGATTACTTATTCCACACACCTTACATATTTTTTTTTCTTTCTACAGTCAGTTTCAATTTACACATGTGTTGTTGTCAGATAAATCAGCTTTAATCAGTGAGATTTTGTCTGGTATACGAATATGCAAATATGCAAATATCTCTCCATTTGTGGACCAAAAGATTTTAATCTTTCATAGTGTATAAAATTTGAATTACTACGACCCAGTTACAATGATTAACTACATTGTAAAAAGGAAGTGGATGATGACATTTCTGAGTCCTTTATTTTATTCTTATTTTGGAGCAGAAGCATATGAAACATAGTATAAAACACCGAAGGACAAGGTCTATGGAAACATTAGTGATCACAGATGTAGGTCAGTTTACTCATTCACCATTCACAGAAAACTCAACTGCGATTTTGAACAATTTGTTCTGCAGGTAATATCTAAACACATGTGTTTATTCAATTGATAAATCTGCTTTGGGAATGATCTGGGGTTACCTGGAGAACATTGCTACATGCCAATTTGTGCACAGCTTTTAAGCCTTTTCCTTTCCTTTACACATCAATGTGCTACTGATTTACCTGTTAAAAAAAACATATAAATCACTAGTTTTCATCTATAAAGGATATTCTCAACTTGCCTCAATGCCTGTAGAAATATATCTCCTCACAGGAACTGAAATCATTAAGAGTTTCAACTTTAAGAGTTGAAACTCAAGCCACTGTGGTGTTTTTATTTAGAGGCTAAAGATAACATTTTGATGTAATAAATCCTCAATTTATTGACCCTTAAACTATTTGAAGAATGAACCATGTTCTTCTTGAAAGCCCACTCATATACTTAGTGGTTTGCATTTGTGAATTTTCTTGAAATTTTATGGTAGATATAATTCTGAGACTTTCAATCTAACTCTGACATTTACAGAATTATATTTCTTTAAGTTCCTTTAACTCAAATTTACCAAAAAGAGAGGGGGGGTGGATTTTCCTACTGGTAAATATGATTTAAAGAAAAGCAGCTCAGGGAAAGACATTGTCTGATTGATTTTCAACTCAGCAACAGCTGGAGCAATCACTAAACTTTTTGAATCCCTTTAAAACAATGTTGTCAGGTCAAATAATCTTTAAATTTCCTGTCAAATTTAGCATTTTACCAGGACCTTTATAATAGCAAAATTATAGCTGTGACTGTATCTGTCAGAATTAATCAGATTCAAATAAAATAAATAATAAATGAGTAATTCATGCCTTTGCAAAAGTATCTTAATTTTTCCTTTAGTGTCTCCTTTTTTCAGTAGCCTTAAAGTTCTAATTATCAGCACCTTTAATATGCTACCTTCTGTAAGAATTTTGAAACTCACTGCTTTTTATTCAAATGTTTCTTTCATTTGTATTTGCAGTATATCAAAGTCTTATCTAAAATTTTTCCAACTTTGCAGCCTTAATATAAAGTCTTATTCTTTCTTGATTCCTTATATATCACCTTGCCTGCATTGAGCAGTCATTAAATTTCCATCTGTAACTTGCTAATAATTGCAAGCTCAAGTTATCTCAAGAGTTCATAGGAAAAAATGTGAGTTGTTAAGTTGTTTCCCAGTACAGAAACTTGGCAAATCCACCAGCAACACTCTTGTTACTAAGATTGCAGCTAAAACAATAGTCAGCACTTAATGAATTGGTGCCACATTTCACATCTTTCCAGACATCACTTATATTTCCTTGTTTGCTGGTGTTTGGAGAGATTCCCCTTCTTGATATTGTTTTGTATTGTTACCAAGCCTAACTCAGCTTTTAGCAAAGCCTTTGAATTTTTTATAATAAAGCCATTTAAAGATGCCCCTAGATAAATTCACACCTCAAATACAGTTAAATGGCATAAACACATGGATTGATTTTGTGTTAGTCTTCAAGATGTATAGACACTTGGTGGCATCTCTATTAGAGGGAGGCTGTAGGAGCCAATGCGCTTCCCCTTTCTAGAAAGCAGGTGAAAGTATATTAAGGGACCAAATAAAAACAAAGTTCTCCTAATGAAATTTCTATCTACTCACAGATATTCAACAGAGTGCAGAGTGATCACACTTTGACCTAGCAATTAAACCCATGTGAAAGCTAGTGCTCATGTGTGGGTGCCTGCACACACACATATACACTGAGTTCTTGTTTGTAAGAGTGAGAGAGAGGAAAGAGAGAATCAACTTTATTTATTTTTTATCTGGTCTTTGTTTCTCGGACACTTAGTTGTAGATGTGGTGCTGGGGTTTGAACCAGGGTCCTCATGCATGCTGGGCAAGTGCTCCTGAGTCACTGTTCCAGCCCCTCCACACTCTTAAGAGAGTATACAACTATATAAGAGTCTAACATAAAAGCTGTCATAATTGACCATGACGGGTTTATGTTTGGATTACTAGGTAAAAAATTAATTTATATTTTAGCAACTTAATGTGATAGTGGTTATGTTTGGTTTTTTTGTTCTTTTGCCAAAAGATATATACTTCCCAGAATAAATTGATATTAAATTAATGTATCCTTATAGAAGTTCCCCAAAATGAAATGCCACAGGGATTTCTTCATTTTCATTCTAGATTCTAAACACTGGGGTGGTTCTATGCCATGCATTTTAAGATTGTGGCTGTAGGATGGCAGGGCTGGCCAGTGGAAATGAGCGTATGTAAATTCTCTTAAAATAGAGGAAAATCAGATTCATAGTCTCAGTGATATAGAGAAAAATCATATTATTAGCACAACCCATACTGGTTTTCCTTTGGGGCTACCTGTTCCAAATGACATCAGATTTACAGTGTTTTTTAATCTAATTTCTAGAGTGCTTTTAAATTAAACAATCAGTTTCTCAGATTAAACCTTAGCTATGCATGGAATAAATATGTACTTTGTATGGAAGAGAAAACAAAAATAAAGTTGAAATAGATGGAAATAAACTAAAACTAAACTCTACATTCAGTGCTTCAATATATAATTTGAATCATCAAAGCTGTCTTAGATTTAACTTAATTATTTACTTGTCAAGAAAATAGTGAATAAAATGTGAGTGGATTCAAAAACTATGGTGTCTATATATTAATGGTGTTCTACTCTGCTGTTAGAGAGAAGAGTATCATTTGCAGCCAAATGGATGGAGATGAAAAAACTTTTACTGAGTGAAATCTCCCAAATTCAGAGACTTAAGGGCCAAATGTTTTTTCTAATATGTGGAAGCTAATGCAAAATCTAAGACAGATTGAAAGCTATCTAAGCTCAAAAATAAACTCAACATAGGTGAATTATTACATAAGCAGGGGGAACCATAACTATGAAGCTGGGGGGAAGGGAAGGGGCAGGAAGGAGAAAGAGGGATTAGGGGAGTTATCAATGCAGCTGGGAACCCTCCACTCCCATGAGAAGCCCAACTACTCAGAGGCAGGCAAAAAGGATCAGAAAATTCAAAAAATAATACATATGTATAGGCTTTGTTCTATCTATAGCATAGAGGGAAACAGGGGAGACATGGGAGCAGGGAGTGGTGAAAGGGGGGAGACCCTGGACTAAGATCGGCCTTAACTTACTTTGTCAAGATCTATATATGCAAGAAATTGTAACAATGATTCCCTCCAATATGTTGGACTATGTTGAACTAATAACAAAAATAAAAAGAATAGTATTTTTAGGGCTAGTGAGTGTAGCTCAGTGGTAGAGTACTTGCCTAGTATTTGTTAGGCACTGGGCTCAATCCTTAGCACAACATAAAAACAAATAAAAAAAGATATTGCTTCCATCTACAAAAATAAAATAAAATAAAGCTCAAAACTTGGGAGCTAAGAGGCTGGAGCGGTGGCTCAGCGGTTGCAGTGCTTGCCTGGCAAGCATGAGGACACAAGTTCACACTCCAGCACCACGTACACAATAAAGTATCTGAGGAATGAAAGTCACATGAAAAGCTAAATTAAGAGTGCTTCTCTCTCTCTCTCTCTCTCTGTTCCGTTTCTAAAAAAAAAAAAAAAAAAAAACACCTTGGGAGCCAAATCAACTTTTACTCAAATAATGCACATAATGCAGGCTTTAGTACTTTCTTACTGATTTACTTCACTTGCAAATTCTAAGTTCCACCATGAATTTTATAATTTTATATATATATATATATATATATATATGGCAGAAATAAGCAGACATAATGACCTAAGCGATGCCATTTTCCCACCAGACAGTTCCTAAACAATAAAGCATTTTTAGTTGACTTATTGGATGCTCTGCTTCGTAGATCCCCTTTAGGACTGCAGGACTCTGTCTCTCAGCTACTGAAAGTGCTCCTGATTGACAATCTAAACTTTCACCTTCAGCTAAAGCAAGCCACCACAGAGCTCAAGAGGCTAGGGAGAATCTCTTCCCCGCGTCTTTCTGATGGATACAGGAAATTCATGGCTTGTACCTCTGAGTCTCTCATCACAAGAGCTTCTCTCAGGTGCCAAATGTCCCTCAGACTTGTCGTATGACATTTGTGACCACCTTTAGGTTTCACCCAGATCCTTTAGGATAATCTTCCCATGTCAAGATCCTTAACTTACTCGCATTTGTCAAGATCCTTTATCCTTGTACAGAAATATTCAGAGGTTCCGACATTAGGACTTGACATCTTTGGGCAATCACCTTTCAGTCCACTGCAAGGCATTGTTTTGCCTGAGACTATCTCCATTCAAACAAAATTAAATAGATGTGAAAATATGTAAAACAAAGCCACATTTTTCAATAAAAATTTACTTGGATTATATAGTTATTTTAAATTTAAGTATGTTTTGAGGTTAACAGATAATTGACTTTTTTGTTATTTAGTAGTTTATAAGTGAATTTACATTTTCAGTAGTGAACTGATCTTTTTTATCAGTATCAATATATAACAACCCATATAAACAAAAGTTTGGTAGGATCCTCAATAATTTTTAAGAGTATAAAGAAAATCTGCATTAACAGAAATTCATGTACAAATAAACTAAGTAAAAACAAATCCTTTGGAGTAGTATATATTTTATCCCTGTTTATTATATGCTTTATGTATTATTTTAATGCATCATTAAATATATTGCTTGATTTCATGTATAATATAATAAACAGGAACGCAAAGTCTAAAATTCAGCATATCCTTGAAACAAAATTCTTGAGTAGCTCTTACAGTCCCTTCAAGGATACTGTAGAATTTCCATTAGTTGAAAGCTTCCCATATTGCCTTGCTAAGGATGTCATTAATCTCACAGTTGTCTAATAATATGCTTCTTAATTGCTACCTGACTTTTAAATCAGAACATCTTTAATCCTCTACCAAGGGAGCAAACAATACCCTCCTGAGTTTACGAATAATATCCTTGAAGTTTTTCTTCTTTCTAGAGGAGTTTTAAGAATTTGTAAATACAAAAGCATTCTCATTCAAACATATGACCTTCAGCTGCACAAACAGATCTACAAATCACTGTGACATTGTAGCATTCTCCTTTGGATTATTCAGGACTTTTTGTGGGGCTTTGTATGTCTGTCTTTATAATCACTAAACTGTCACTTAACAGCATTATCTTACTTCATCTTTGAAAAGCACAGGTTAGGCTGCTAAGTGCTTAGGCTTTGGAATCAGATAGACCTTGGATACAATCCCATATCTGCTGTTTCTCAGTTATGAACCCGGGCTCTCCCTTAATTCTAAAGATTAGTTTCCTCTACTGGAAAATGAGGGTAACAATATCTAAGTGATTTGCATAAAAATTAAAGAAGAGACCATATATCATTTGTACTCATTAAGCTGTCATTAATAAACAAGGTTACTATTTCCTATTCTCTTCTTCTCCTTCCATTCATGTGTCTGTTTCTGAACCTACTAATGCTCACTTTGGTTACAGTTTTAGGACCAAAAAGGTAAAATTCCTGGTAGATCGTATTTCTGACCAAATTGATAGCCTGGACTGAGGTTAAGACTGGAAGTAGAATATATCAATCCTCTGTGTTTATCTAAGAGATAAAGTCAGCATACTTTGGAGATACATGCATTCCCATGTTTATAGCAGGACAATTCACAACAGCCACCTTAAACCCTCTCTAGACTATAAATGCATTAAGACCAATTGCTAGTCCTTGATCGTCTTTGTAAACTTCAAGAAGTGTTTGCGAGATGATGATAATAAAGCCCTGATATCTTTTTTATGATGTCTTCTGAGACTTAAGAGATTCTCTTCATTAGGAAAATTATTTTAAAATTTGTGATAACATTCCATAATTAATCAATAAAATTAGTGTCTTTCATGTAACATATCTAGATGTTCTTTGCAAGAGTGTCCTGAACAATCTCTATTCCTGCACACATTTCTCTGATTAAAACATAGGGACGTTCTGGGCCTGTGAGTTTACTGAATTCATACACCAACCAAGTCAATTTATGCTGTTGTACACAGAAACTAATGGACTGTGTTAAATTACTCACTTTTTCTTTACTTGGCAAATATCTTATTGAAATGAGTGACTTACCCAAAATCTGTAGGTACCTTTTCAAAAGGAGAAAGCAAATTTCAGAGGAGAATAATTTTAGAATCTTTTGAAACAAGGTAAAGATAACCAAGTATTGATATTACCTTTTCTAAAGGATTCATGAATAAATAGATTAAAAGTTATATTGGGGCTGGAGCTGTGGCTCAGTGGTATTGAGCTTACCTGGCAGTTGTGAGAACCCAGGTTTGAACCCCAGGACCACATATAAAACTAAGTGTCAGGGTAACGAAAGCCACATGAAAAACTAAATAAAATTGGTTCTCTTTTTCTCTTTTACTCTCCCTCTCTCTCTCTTTAAAAGAAAAACCTATTATTTGTTAATACATTTAGAATCATTAAGTCTAGAAAATAAACAGAATATTAAAGAATATTATATCTAAAGTTCTCAATGACAGGAGACCACTTTCCTGTCAAACCACCTATCCATGGATTCATTTACATATTGGTGCATTTGATTAGCTTTATTGAAGAGGGGTGCTAAGATTATGTAGCTCACTGGTAGAGTGCCTAGCATGTGATAGGTCCTAGATTCAAGCCAGAACACATGGAGAAAAGCCAACTAAGAGAAATAAGACCATTAAGCGAACATTTCTCCTAATATAGAGCTTGTAATAAGTTATACAGATTAGCTCTAAGTAAGTAAATGTAATTTATTCTTAAAAGCAACAAAATGATACACCTGCAATCCCAGTGGCTGGGATGGCTGAATAAGGAGGATCACAAGTTCAAAACTAGCTTCAGAAATTTAGCAAGACCCTGTCTCAAAATCAAAAATAAAAGGGCTGAGGATATGGTTCAGTAGTTAAGTGCCCCTGGGTTCAATCCCCAGCAAAAAAAAAAAAAAAAAAGAAAAAAAAAAGAAAAGAAAAAAAAAAGAAACATATACTATAGAAAGTCACCTGGGAGCGTGGTGGTGGTGAAGAAAGGAAGTGTTTGTACAAATGGAATATTTTAGTGAGATGGAGGAATTTTTAAGAATATTAAGAATATTTATGCCTGGAACTTATACACAAGCTCTAAATGGCAAAGGGGATTGTAAATGTGCTTGAGACCAGATCGTGAACTTTACCAATTGTTAGTTTAAAAAAAAGAAAGTGGAAGAGAATGGAAGAACCGGTGGCCCCCAACGGACCTACAAATATTCACCATTTTGTGTAAGTCCCTTTGAGGTGAGTATGACCCATTACTTGCTTCTGAATTAATCTAGCAAGGAAACAGGAAGTGCCTGAGTACATGTAGGTGACTATGTTACTAGGATTGTACTGCCTGGTTTGTGAGGAGATTCTCCCTTACTTTTATTTATTTTTATTTTTTATTGATTGATTTATTTATTTATTTTAGTACTGGTGATTGAACCCAAGGACACTTAACCACTGAGTCACATCCCCAGCCCTTTATTTTATTTTAAATTTTTTTTTAAATTTTGAGATAGAGTCTCACTAAATTGCTTAGGGCTTTCCGAAGTTGCTGAGACTGTCCTCCAACTTGGGATCCTCCTGCTTCAATCTCCAAACCTCTTGGATTACAGGTTTGTGCCACCATGCCCCCCTATTACCAGCTTTGAAGAAGCAAACACCCTGTAGTGAGCTGCCTGAGAAAAGGACCACATGGCAAAGAAGTGAGGACAGCCTGCACCTTCCAGTCTTCAGTCAGCAAGTAATGGACCGGCTCAGGCCAACGGCCTCTGAGGAGCTGAATGTCATGCCACCATCAGCCTCGCAATCTGGGGAGCTAAGAGTTCCCCAGTGGACAATTTAGAGAACATAGTCCCAGTAACACCTTACCTGCAGCCTTGCAAAGGACACAACACGGTGACTCCTTACCCACAGAAACTGTAAGATTCCAAAGCAGTTTTAACCCTCTGTTTGTTTTAATTTGCTCTGCAGTAATAAATAACTACTCAAGCATTGTACCTATTTTGATATTTTCAGAAAGATACATAGTAGTGTAAGGAAGATATTCTCCTGCCCTTCAAATTTGAATCAAAGCTCACCCTTCATGTCCTTTAGTTCAGACTGTTTCATAAAAATGGTAATGTTAACGCAAGGATTTTAATAGTAAAATTTACTGTGAATATTTTGGGATAAAGAGGTTTATATAAGGCTCCTAAAAAAGAATGGTAATAAGTTCATTTATTATAATAATATTTGTATACTCAGTTATTATGAATAGGGTGAATGGGCCAGAAGCATATTCTACATTGAATCCTGAGATGAGCTCAGATTCTCCTTCTGTTAAATCAAATGGGGCCCAGTTTGTTTCTGCTAATGTTGAAACAAATCATATTATTGCAAAGGGGTCAAGTAGGAAGAAGTATCAGGTGTATTGTTGAGTTAAAATTAGATTAGAAAGGGTGAATGACCTATTTATCAACAAGATAGATAGAAGAATGATAGCCAAAGTTACTTCATAGGAAATTGTTTGTGCTACAGCTCATAGGGTTCCAATTAAGGCATATTCGGAGCTTGATGCTCATCCTGAACATAAGATAGCAAAAACTGTTAAGGTTGATGTAGCTAAGCTGAATAGGACTCCTATGTTCACATTAATCAGAGAAGTTGGTATAGGTAGAGGAATTCACACTGTGAAAGCTAGGGTTAGTGCTAAAGTAGGGGTAATGATGAATAAGGAAACAGATGAAGTAAGTGGATTTAAAGTTTCTTTAATAAATAGTTTTATGGTGTCAGCGAATGGTTGAAGAAGGCGGTAAGTTCCTACCATGTTAGACCCTTTACGGAGTTGTGTATATCCTAGTATCTTTCGTTCAACTAGAGTAAGAAATGCTGTAGCAGTTAAAATAGGGATAGTTAGTATGAATAAATTAACTATAAAAGTATATCTTAAGAAGAGGAGTCGAACTTCTGACAATAAAGTTTTAAGTCTTATGCAATTACCAGGCTCTACCATCTTAACAAACCCTGATCTTGGGCAGAGAGATTAATTCTTTATGAGATTCAGATTATGTCATCTATTTGGATTAAGGCATTCTTTCAGAATAGGCCTTATTTCTCTTGTCCTTTCATACTGGGAGAAATATTTAATAGATAGAAACCAACCTGGATGTCTCTGGTCTGAACTCAGATCACGTAGGACTTTAATCGTTGAACAAACGAAAACTTTAATAGTAGTTACAACATTTGGATGTCCTGATCCAACATTGCGGTCATAAACTCTATTGTCAATATAAACTCTCGAATAGGATTACACTGTTCTCCCTAGTGTAATTTGTTCAGTTGATCAATTATTTGGATCAATTTATGAATATAAATTTATACAGGTATAGTCTCAATTAAAATCATTGGGAAGTTGTTTTATTCTCCCAGGTCACCCCAACCAAAATTTTTAGTTGATTAGTTATTTTTTGTCTCTATGGAGTAGTATTTATTCAATTTACACTAATTAATTTAAGCTCTGTAGGGTCTTCTAGTTTTATTTGTTTATTCTCACCTCTTCACAACAGGGTCAATTTCACTGATTTGTAAGTAAGAGACAGTTTAACTCTTGTCTAGCCATTCATACAAGTCCTTATTTAAAGAACAAATAATAACACTACCTTTGCATGGTCAGGATACTGCAGCCGTTAAACGTAAGTCACTGAGCAGGCAGTGCCTCTAATACTATTACTGCCAGAGGTAATGTTTTTGGTAAACAGGCAGGGTTAGTGTTTGCCGAGTTCCTTTTACTTATTTTAATCTTTCCTTAAAAGCACATTCCTGTGTTGGTTTAATAGCATAAAAAATCATTCAAGGAATTTTGTATAATTTAGACCAAATAAAGCCAAGGCATTTAATGAGTAGTCACACATTCAAGGAACACTAATATAAGTGATTTAATGGGAAATAATATATTTCTATCAAATGTTTGGCTTTTAAAAAATATGGAACACATTGTTCTTTAGTAACCATGCACAATCTTAACATGTAGCTTTATGATTGCTGTTATGGTATATTTATGGGCAACCCTTGTACAACATCCACAAGAAAAGTGCTGTTTGTTTTTACCTCAGTATTTATTAAATCAATCATTCTCAGTAAATATTTGATTGATTTTTAAATCTGTTCTTTGTTGCCAGCAAGAAAAGAAGAATTTTGTAACAGTGTGCTGTGAGCAATATGAGTTTTACAGAATGCAGCAAGGTTTATTTAAACAACCATTATTAGGTTCATGTAATCTATCACCAAAGTTCAAATGCGTTTTCCTTAGAAAAAACTTCAGGAATGATAAAATTATTTAGAAATAAACATATAAAAAAAAAACTCTACTGAAGCATTTGTTGTAATTGCAGTCCAAGCAATGGTAGCACTAAACTCCAAAGTGTTATCCTACCCTCAAAGCCAATTAATAGGTTCTTTTCAGAAGTTACATGGTTATATTAATTTCCCAAGCTTAAGATGTTACTTTTTAAAAGATAACAATGAAAACAGTGGAATTTTCAACAAGCACACAGATCTTTGTATTAAACTAATTTTAATCACCATGAATGTCATAGCAACCTCTGTCTCATCTCTACTTTAAAGACTTAATTCTGGAGGCAGAGTACTCTATTGTACCTTTCTTTTTAAGAAAATTCTGTGTTCATATCCTCAGCCTTGTAAAGATGTTACTTCCTGAAATAGTGTTTAATATGGAATAAATGCTTTATAAGTTTTTAATGATAAAATTTTAGATAATTAGTCCTCAACATTAAAGATTAACTATTCTATCTTAACAGAAGCATTGCAATGACATTAGGCCACACATTTTTAGAAGAGTTTGAAAGTTTGAAGATTTCTTCTTAAGAAATGAGTAAGAGTCTCAGAAACATCCATGCCAGTACTTCAGCTGGGGTGTGAATGCCTTCCCTTCACGCTCTTAGGAAATGATCTGAATTGTTTCCCCCTATTTTGGAAAGAATGTGGATATCGTATTCTAAATTCTTCACACTGCTCTCCTTTATAAGTGTGGTAATCTCTAGAGAAAATCATTCCATGGAATTTAAACTTGAATTTATCTTTTTCCATTTTAGATCAAATAACAATTTCCCAAAGCAAACCTTTCTTCTTTTCACCCCCATGCATATAACATCTGAGAAGCTTAAGGATCTTTCCACTTTAATTTTTGGTATAAGCAAAACTCCCTCTTTTTTTTTTTTTAAGAGTAAGATGATTGACTCTATTATTAGTAAATTCCTTAGAAATCTTTGACCTCTTTGTGTACCAACCTTTGGATGATTGTGCATGTAATTCCTCCCTAACCTAAACTACTTTTCCACATGAAGAATTAGTCTAATAAATTATATTTCTAGAAACAAATATTAGCTACTTATGTGAGACTTATAATAAAACTTTGGACATGAAATGTAAAAGGCTAATTCCTGTTAGAGAGAAATGACATTTTTAATACTATCTCTAGGAAAAAATCAACATTGAATAAAAGTAAAAGCTCTATTTGTTCTTCTACCACTTAGTAAGCATTGTATTCTTGTTTTCCCACCATGTCCCTCTTTCCAGGTGAGGAATAAACTAAGTGTAAATTTGTGGTAGTTGGAAGATTCTACTTCTGGAGCTCTAATTTTCTTGACAGAGATGTCACATATTCAGAAATTTTCTTGCAATAACTTAATAAATTGAAATAGCAATTGCTTTTTCTTGATGGTCTGCCTGAAGCTCAATATGTAGATACATGTAATTCACTCCTAGCACAAGACAAATTTTGGAACTGTAAAAGAGCAAGATGAGCAAAGCCCAAATTTCTAACTGTAGTAAACAGTAAGATTGTTTTGTGAGAATATTTGTAAGGAGAAATGAAATTCAAGCAGGTACATGGCATACCTATGCTTGCTAAGTTTTGATGAATTGATTTTTTCCTGTACAGAGTTTTTATCCTTTTTCTTCTGAATATAAAGATTTAGTTACAAATTTTCAAATCTTATTTGCTTTGAAATGAAGTTTTTCATCTTTTTCCCCTTTTTAATATCCTTTCACTTTTCATGTATACTTGCCAACCAGAGAGCCTCCTATGTCTCCTCCTTATGCATGTTGAATTATATTTTCCTGGTCATTCCACTCTTTCCTTGTAAACATATGAATGTACTCACATGAACAGGCATATAAATACAAGCTTAAATCCACAGAAGAAAGGAGTTTGTAATATAACAAGTGGAATGATCATGACAGTGGATAGAAATTCTTGAAATATTCAAAAATACATGAGTCATTATAATGAGAATAGTAACATACTTCCCACATTTTTTAGATTGCATCTAGTGTTAATCCACTTACCTCTTCTGACATGAGCTACCAGGATGGATGAGTACTGACATGTGCCCAGACAATGCCTCAATGACATAAAGGGTCGTATCAAATTCTCCTTTCTATTCTATTTGTTTGCATTGAGAAATATGAAAGATAATACATTTTAGAAAGAAAACAAATCACAATTGTGATGGGGAGATGGGAAAAAGGTTTTTCACTTTATCATAGCATAATGCTTGCTCTTTTCAAGTAAGTAAACAGATCTATAATCAAATTTTACCTGATCATAGCTATGAAAGTATTATAGATTTCTTAGTTATGTTGTTAATATGTCAGGTGTCAGCTACATGTTACTATGGCAACTTAAATTTGAAGTAAATAAAAGCAGAAATTTTTATCATTGCATAAAATTCCATGAGTCAGCATTGCTTCATAACCATAATGTCTATGTAACTGAATGTAGATACTAATGATTTATAAATGTAGGCAGAGAGAGATCAAGTTATTTGCCTCTGGATTTAAGGTAGGTATGGTAGAAACTGATGACTGTTTATCTGCTTTCTCCCTTCATGAAAATTTTTAGTTAGACATAAATGTTTCCAGAATAAAGCCCACTTTTTCTAACCTCATTTACAGTTATATTAAAGATAGATAGAAATAGAAGTGTCATACATCTAATCCTGTAGCTTTTCCTAAGTGACAGCAGGCTCTCATCTCCTTTGTTCCACTTTCCTAGGAGGCCTGTTTTTCCAATCTGATATTTGAATGTGGATAATGTGTTGTAGATCCTAATTTCCATATTCAGCCAAGAGAATGATACTTCTTCTCTACTTTGAAGTAATAAGAGGAGAAAAGCCCACATTCCTGGGGATCTCATGTATCAGCACTACCAACTAGCCGGAACTTCCCACAGGCTGACATTTCTATGAAAGAGATACCTACATTTCCTTTTATGTAAGGATTTATACCTCTAGATGTTTAGTGGGAAAATCTACTAATTATATTGCTTATGAATTGAAATTAGTTTTTTTGACTATATGAGAAATATTTTTCTTGAGATGACTTTCGTGATTGAGTTAAGAAACAGACAAATCTTTGGGTTTTCAACCTGAAATAAATTAATTCTTATGAGTGACATTTCCCCATCTTCTTTTTTGCATAGTGGATTAGTTCATTACAAATTCCTGTATGTAAAATTTCAATGTGTTATACATTTTGTGTTATACATTTTTATATCACAGTGCTTAATGACTTTTATATCTGATCCTCATAGCTTCTAGAGGACAAGTCTGATATTTGTCTTTTCTTCTGTCATATGGTAGACACTCGTTGCATATATGTAGACAAGAAAGAAGGAATGACTAATTGAAATGACGGGAGGCAATAATCTGTCACAGTAAAATACAGTTATAATGAATAGGAAAATTATAATTCCTTAATATTGTTAAACAATTTATTAGCTAGAGAGCTAGCAGATTTTTCTTATTTAAACTTCCTTTTATCTTTAGTCTTATAGACTTTACTCAATTATAACATTCCTTTTTACCAACAGTTTTTGTGTGTGTGTGTGTTCCATATCAATGAGACTATCTCAAATATTTATGATGAATATGATTTATTTTGTCACATTCTGGGATTCTCTAACCTCTTAAATTTTTTTAAACTAATCTATGTTAAGGCTCATTTTGTGATATAAAATTCTATGTGTTTTGACAATTTCACTGTATCATATACCCACTGTGACAGAATAGTTTCGAGTGTCCTAAATATCTCTGTGTGCCTCTAACTATTCAACCTTCAAACTCACATCCAAACCACTGTCAGTCAGTAAGCAATTTTCTGTAGCTATAGTTCTGCCTTTTTCAAAATGTATGATTAGTGTGATCAAACAATAGGCAGTCTTTTCAGTCTCACTCCATTCACTTAACAATGTGTACTCTGCAGTCCCCTGTCTTTTTCTGATTTGATAGCTAATTTTTTATCCATGTGGCATAGAATTGTATTCTTTAAATGTTGTATAGTTTGTTTATTCATTGCCCCTTAAAATATCTTCTTGGTGCAACTAGTTTTTAGAGATTAAGAATAAAGCTGTTATAACATCTGCAGGCGAGTTTTATGTGGACATATCTTTCAAATCAGCTTGGAAAATTCTTAAGAGTATGATTGTTGAATCTCATGGTGATAAAAATTTTAATTTTTTTAAAGGAATTTCCAAACTGTGGTCCAATATGGCTATGCCTGCAATGATATATTCCTACCAGCAATAACTGTGAGTTCATGTTGCTCTTTATCTTCATCAGCAAATAGCATTGTTAGAATTTCTTTAGTTTTGTTTTTTTGTTATTCTAACAAAAGCATGGTGATTTCTGATTATTATTTCAATGTATTGTTCCCTAAAGACAAGTAGTGTTGATCATCAGCATTATTTATTTTCTTTCTCCACATCTTTGATGAGGTTTCTGTTCAGATCTTTGTTCCTTCTCAAGTTGGATGGTTCATTTTCTCATTTTTGAGTTTTAAGAATTCTTAGATTATGAATATAAGTACACTATTGGATAAATTATTTGAAAATATGTCTTCCCAGTCTATTTCAACAGTTTTACTCTTATCGACATTTTCTTTCCCAGAGCAAACATTTTTTAAAATTTGCAAAAGTTCAAATCATTAATATTTTCTTTTATGGACAGTAGTTTTTATGTTGTATCTAATCACTCATTCTTTACATTGGTAGTTTCTTTGCAATCTAAAATATTTGATGAGTCTGAAGAATGTTATTGATTTTCTCATGATAAGGACGGGACTGATGATATGCATGTAATTCACTTTTTGGACTGAAACTAGACTGTTCTCGATAACATTTTAGGAATCACTAACAGAAGGAGCCAGAGTAACTCTTAGACATCACCTCACTACACAAGTGTTAGAGTGTGAGCCCACAGAGGCAGGTTGATAGAAAAGCCATTCTATCAGTTGAAAGTTTATCAGTTTGGCTAACTAATGGGAAGGTGATGGAGATATGCAAGCATGAGGGAGAATGCACTATGACTTGAAGCTGGATAGAAAACATTTATATCATAGATAATAACGTTTATTGAGGATAGAATATGACTAACCTAAAAATTATGTAAATTTGAAAGAGAGCAACATAGTCAAATGCATAAGCTATAATGTAAAAATCCAAAAACAAAATAGAAAAAATAACCCAAATCAGTTGGAATATTGATTAGATCTTCTCAAAGATGTATCACTGTGGGCATCCTCTTTTCAAAGAAGTATTTTTTAATAATGATAACAGAACAAAATTATATTATTTATTTTCTTTGGTTGTTGACTTTGTGCATAGCACACAGAAATCCCTCAGTACAAGTGATGATGTAAACAGTTTCTCTGCTGTTGTTTCTATAGTATCAAATACATCTGACAGAAACCTTGGATGTCACAGGGTTGCCCATAATGAATGCTCTATTTCTATTGCTAACAGTTCTTCTAAATATCAGAAGTGATCTATGAGGGCAAGGCCAACTCTCAGTGGTCTCTTTTGGGAATGATGAGCTAGAGAACATTTGATTGCTAACATAGTTAATGAGCATGAATATCTCCAAACAATTAGGTATGCTTATTGACAAGGACTCTTTTGCAGGGTTTTAGAGAGCATTTGATTATATGCCATTCCAATATGCATGTATGTCAGATCGTCTTTTAACAAGGAGCAAACAGTGAGTCACTGGTCTCATCTGAAAGGGATTTATCTGAAGGTTGTTTCTAGTTGAAAGATGTTTGTTGTTAGTCAACTGTGTTTTCTTCAGAATTAGGGGTGGTAAGATAGGAATTTATAATTTCAGGTGCCACTGATGTCTAAGTCTAAGTATCACTTCCTTAGTCAAGGGTCAGAAAACCTCAAGCCAAATCAAGATCCTGAGTTGTAATTTCTAGTATAGCTTTCCCTTTCCCTTTTTGTTGGTTACTGTGGTTTCTTATGTCAGATTATTAGGTTCCCAGTGCTGCTCCTTATCCACAGGGAATAACTGCCACAAGCCCCAGTGGATGCCTGAAATCGTGGATAGAACAAAATCCCACATACGCTAACTATGCTTTTTCCTATACATAAATACTTATGATAGAGTATGATTTAAATATTAGGCACAGTAAGAGATGAATAATAATAACTAAAAATAGAATAAAACAATTCCATTGATGTACCATAATATAAGTGCAAACACTACTATTTTTGCACTTTGGGGACACCATTAAATAAAAATAAGTGTAACTTTAACACAAGCATTTGACCCTGCACAGGTTGATGTGATAATCAAGACAGCTACTAAGTGATTAGTGGGCACAGAGTTTTCATAGCCTGAGCATGATGGACAAAGGGATGATTCACATCCCTGGTAAGACAGAGCAGGGTGGTACCATATTATTTCATCATGCTACTCTGAAGAGTGTGCAGTTTAACTTACAAATTGCTTATTTCTGAAATTATCCATACGATATTTTTGAATTGCATTTGACTGCAGTAAACAGAAATCATGGAAAATGAAACTCTAGCTAAAAGGAGATTACTATAATTCTCTCATGAACTTCGCCATGGAAACTGAGGTAGTAGGATTAGGAATAGGAAAAATCATTATGCCAGGAGGCACCAAAATACTAGCTATCTTGGTAAATCTTTGGCACACTGTGACTCCCTGTGAGCTATGGAAGTGACAGAAGATACACAGCATAATTTCTAAGGCTGCATCAGAAAAGGTGAAGCAGTTCCCAGCTAATTTATTCAAGCACTCACATTTGGAGCTCTGACTACCCCAGACCATGGGTCATGAGGAAGCCAAACCTTTCAGACAGGTCATGTGTACGAATTCTCTTCAACATCTAGTTTTAAGCCCTCTACACCTAGAGCCCTGAGAGGTGGGTGAGTAAGCATCCAGATAGGTCCCTAGCCCAGGACTCCTCAGCAGCCCTCAGAGTCTTCATACCTAAGGTCCAGATGGTGTGCAGCAGAAGCAACTCTCCACTCTATCTCTTCTGAATTCCCTATCCTGGGAATCCATGAATATATTATGGTTGCTTTAAGGCACTAAATTTGGAGTTAATTTGTGATCTAGTGGTAATAACTGGAACAAGGAGAGCAACGGAGATACCATAAGAAATTAAATAAAAATCCTAACTCCACAGGGATTTCAAATTCAAATATGCTGGATTATAATTGCATACACTAGGAACCATATAACTAGCACTTTACAATATACTACTCACTACCTTAAAGTCTTTACATGTGTAATCTCAATAATGATGTTATGCATTGCATACTATTAACTATTTCAATTAACATGGAAGGGAATAAAGGTTGAGAGAGGTAAAATAACTTAAGTATCACAGAGCTAAGAAGATCTCACAGACTTGGGATGATTTGAAGCTGGAATGGCCCTTCAGAATTTTCCCAAGTGTGAGAAATGAGGAGGTCATCCCTTTATATTTTATGCCAACCAATCATTGGATGTGTGTTGCTCCAAAGGATCTCTTTCATACACAGAAAATTTTTAAAAAATCAAGATATACCAAGATATAGTGTTCCATGTGGACAGAATTCAGAAGAGTGTTTCCAATTGATGGAAATATTGATGAGATGGGAAACTAAGTGATCTTCTGGAGAAGCCTAGTTTGTTCAGGATGTATAGCAAACTGCAGGAACTGGGAGGGATATAAACAAAGGAAATTTAATAATCACAGTTCTGGAATTAGTGTTGCCAAAATTATGTAACTAGCAGATTCTCTCTGGTGAGGTTTCGTTTCATTCCTCATTCATAAAGGGCTACCCTCTCACATTTCCTGAAGGCAAAGGAATCAAAGGAGCTCTTTATTATCTGTAAGCATGACCTAATTACCTCCCAAAGTTCACACCAAGAGTCATCACTTTGAAGATTAGGTTTCAATGTCTGAATTGGGTAGGGCGTGTGTGGTGGGAGAGGTTATAATCATTAAATCTACAGCAACTGGTTTACTGACCTGGGATTTAGATTCAAGTGTGTAATTTTATTTCAAATATTTCCTGAGCTAAAGAATAATTTGCAAACTTTTTTGTATGTATATTATACCTTCAAATATTTAAAAATTCATGTGGATTCTGATTATCCATCAATACCAATTAGAGTTCCTTCCAAGAATACAAATTTGGTTTAAAATTTAAAAAGAAATCAATGCCATTCATCAGACTAGGAGAATAAAAGCAAGAAATTCCATGTGGTCATTTCAATAGGTATAGAAAAATATTTAAAAATACTGTTATTAGAAAAAAAATTGATAAACATTTAATTGGGAAGAAAGATACAAATGATAAACTACTTGACATAAAATAGCAAGGGTTGACAAAACTGATCTCAAATGACCTCTTAGTCTATGCAATTGATTGGGACTTAATTCTAAAGCAATGGAAAGCCACCAAATCATTTAAAGCAAGGTGGATATAAGCTAATGTATACTTTTCTTAAGAAAGACCATGAAGACATCAATGGTCACAATGGATATGAGAGGAATGTACTTGAGCACAAATACTGTAATAATCCAGACTGAGAAATTAAGAAAAGATGTTTACCTGAAAATGAAATGAAGACAAAGGGATCTATTTAACTAAATTTCATAAAGTAACATCCTTAAGATTTAGTATCTAGTTTGGTACACAGGAATGATATGAGGAAGACAGGCACAAATCTCATTCCTGTAATCTCAGAGGTTAAGGAGGCTGAGGCAGAAAGAAGACAAGTTCAAGGGCACCCTGGTCAATTTAATGAGACCCTGATCCAAAGCAAAAAATTAAAAGAGCAAGATGTTGGGATGTGGCTCAGTGGTAGAGTGCCAATGAGTTCAGTTCTGAGACCCATCCCCACTGCGTGCCCCCCCCCCCACACATACACACACACTCACCAATGATGTAAGGGTAAATGAAGATTCAGTGTTAGAGGTTGTAGAGCAGAAAGTGAGGATAACTACCACTAGAGAGAATATAAGAGAAGGATTGGCAAATGAGAATAAGTAAAAATAACAAATTCATTTACTTACTTTGGCTTTAAGTGTCCTTTTGGATATCCTAGTAGAGATGACCATTGGACAGTTGGATAAATAGTTCTGTAGTTTTAAGTCTTGCCACTCTTCTTAGTAAATGCTGCATGTAAAATAAATATTTGGCGAAACAAATAATAAAACAATGAATGAATAAATGTGTGAAGAAAACTAGATACCCTGCAGTAGTATAATTTTATCTAGTACCTTTTTTCCCCAGTGCTGACATACAATAATTAATTTGCAATACATAGGCTTAATTCACTAGGCATGGTGGCACATACCAGTAACCCCAGTGGCTCTGGAAAAGGAAACAGGAGGAGGATCACAAGTTCAAAGCCACCCTCAGCACCTTAGCAAGTTCCTATCTCAAATAACAAAAAAAGGTCTACAGATGTGGCTCAGTGGTTAACTGCCTCTGGGTTCAATCCCCAGTACAAAAAAAAATTAGAAAGGATAAAGAAATATAAAGATTTAATCCATGCAAGATCAATGATCCAAAAGTTTTCTTACTCTACAAAATAAATGCATAAATATATGTCAATGGCCTGCATTTATTTATTTTTTCCAATATAATTTCTTTTTTGCTAGAAACACTATATTGAAATATATTAGATGGAAGAATACACAAAGGTGTTTGTATAAATTTATGTGTATGTATGTGTTCGCCTTTCTCTCTCTCTCTCTCTCTCTCTCTCACTCTCACACACACACACACAAAGAATTTTGCAACATTCTTTTGTACTCCACCGAAACCCTAGACATTAGTACTGTACTGTTTTCATTATTTTACACATTAGCTACCAATAATATTGGCAAACAATGACAAGTAAAGGGCTAAATGACATTCTAATTCAATGTGGAAATGGATCGTTAAACACTCATTGTCAGTATAATGCTATAATGCACCATAACAGGAAATGCACAGGCGGTATTGTATTTACTAGATATCTGCTAGTCATTTAATCTTTCTACAGTTACATGCACAATCCTGATTTTATCTCCCTATATTCTAGCTGTGGTTAAGATTGTTGATATATGGATTATGAGAATGCATCTGTGGTTTGTGGGTATAGAATTTCTGGGGAACAATGTACTGAATCTAATGAATTTTCCAAGTAAAGTGAAGCTCAGTTCAATTATGAGTTAAAATGGCAACTTATGGTAATCATTATCAGAAGTATCATAAATGTGATATTTAAATGTAAAGATAAATCTTTCACATTTACTTTTTTCTGTTTTGAAAGCTTGATTTCTCATTCAGACCATAATATTGTTATCATGTTTATAGAATTTTTAAAAATTCTCCTCCTATTGTTTATGAGTCATTCAAAACTCAATACTAATGATGTTTATCTCAAATTGTCTTTATCTCTTTTCTTCTGCTTTAATCTTTTTGTGGCATATATATATATATATATATGTATGTATACATATCAAAGCTTCTTATGAGTTACATTTTATATAAGAATCAATATAGCTCAAAATGAAGCCATATAAGTAGAATTCAAGGCTTTAGTGGAGGAACTTTGCAATAGAGAATTTTTGTCCATAATTGCTTTTTTCATATATTTGCAGGATTATAGAATTTCTTGAGTGGGCCTGACATTTTTAAAACTCTGGTCTTTAAAGTGTGGTGTTTCTCTACTGAAATGAAAAGATACAGATTTATAATTTCGGTTTTTGTGTAACAGTTAAAAGTAAATTGAATTTATAAAAACAGAAAACAATAAAATTACATAGGAATAATTCTTTCCAAATTTTCATGAGGCTTAATAGAGGGTTTTTTCCTTACATGGGAGGTAAGGTAACCTAGTGATGTAAGTACCTTCTTTGGAACCAGAAATATGGATATTAACCACAGTACAGATATTGCTTATTTATGTTAAATTATGGAATTAGTTACCCAGTGAAAATCAATTACCTATTAAACCAAGGCGATATCCATCAAAATATCTTTTAAGAGTTAAGTGAATCATCATACCAGAAAATACTACCATAGTGCTTATTGCCAGGATAGAATCTAAAGTCTTAACATATTTTAATTTCTGTTAAATAATGTACATATTATATTTCTGCATTATTTAAAATTGTATTGTGGTGTACATACTCAATCAGGTTAAATTCTATTAGCCTAAAATGAAAGTTGATGACAGTATGAACATAAGAAGAAAAAAAAGTCATCCGTGCTGTTTAGGGAACAAAATATTAAAGCTAACTTGTTCTCTTTCTCAATATTAGGCAGACAATTGCATGCAGTTGTCGTGACTCATAATTTTTAGGCAACAGGATAACTTGGCATTCATTGATGCTTTGATATAAATAAAGTTCTTGCACAAAATCTAAAAACTCCAGAATAACCCAAAGTGCCCAGGGTTAGATAAAATGATAGAGGATGAGGCAATGAGTCATTTTGAGCAAAATTTTGGAAGGCCTCTAAAACTTACCCTGTGCATAGACAGGTGGCTGCAAGTACAAAAAGAAATAAAGAAAGAGAGAGAGAGAAAGAAAAACTGGTCCCTTGTTAGAAGGTTTTTGAACAATATCTGCAAAAAGAAATAAAGAAATAGTCTTTTAAGTATTTCTTCAGTAGTTCACGATGAGAACCATGAGGACTGGATCACAGAATTGTGAAGGTTTCAGAAGATGGTTTATTTTTTTGAGAAATAGACTCAAAGAATATACATGACTGTTGGAAAATATCATATCCAATTATTTAAAAAAACAGGATTTGGTTATAAAGAAGTCTTAATTGTAGGGATTAGAAATCACCTTTTATTCTTTTATTCCTGAGGAATTTCAGATTCATCTAAAGCAATGAAGTGCTTTACTATCATTTATATACAGCTCATACCTTATTACTCATTATTAGGGATTTATATCTGCCCTTGGCTCCTTTCTGAGAATTTCTTTGAATACTTGCTGAGCAATTATCTTCTTTAGCAGTGGGAAAGAAATAATAGGGATGAGAGGTGTAACTCACATTAACTTCTTTTTCTTTCTTACCAATTTTTAACACTTAACAATAATTCCAACTGCTAAATGTTGTGGGTTTCCACTTAATGCTGTGAATCAGTGCTGTCTAGCAGATAGTAAAAGAGACATCAATTTGAATAGGTTTAAATATGATGTTCCCAGGAGTACCCATGTGCCTGAAATCTTATTTCTAAATAGTTTTTAATAAGTGTATAAATTGAGAGGAAGTTTCCTTTTAAGTCTTTTTTTGAAACAATCAGAAGCATGGGGCTTTAGGAAGAAAAACATGAGGATCATAGGTCAACTCCATTTACCTGCCATGTGGAACCTGAAAGTTACTGTTCTGGAAAGAACAAGTGATTCCTTTCTCAAATTTGAGGTAATCAACTAAGGTGAGCATTTAGATATGCGCTAATCTCTTCAAGATGTGTTTCATTACTTCCAACACATAAATTGTGAATCAACAACATCAGAGAAATAATCTTATAAAATCATGAGAAAAAAATTATTCTGATACATCAGAATGAAAATTTTGACAAGAACTATAACTAGAGAAATGTGACACACAGGGGAAAAAATTTAAAAAACAGCCTAGTGGTTGTCCAACCGAATATGGTGCAGGCTTTTGGTGGGAACACATCAACTCCCCGGCTAAGGCTTGGTAAAGAGGCAGCAGCATAATGTGCAATAGGAGAAAGTAAAAGGACATCTATTCCAAAGAGGTAGGCCCTCCCTGAAATTGAGAAAGATGGATGTTTAATAAGTACAAACAGCAAGGTGCCTGAATAAACAAACTAATTTTGACCTGAGTTGCCTGGTATATAAATTCTAGCCTCAGGAACATTGATTTATTCATATGTAAAGTAGTGTTGGTAATAAAAAAATGCTCTCTTAATTTCTTCATTTAATGAACAACTAAGTTAGTGAATGAAAAATAATGCTAAAAGAGAGAGAGGGAGAGAAATGGAGAAACAGAGACAGCACGAGCGAGCAGATTAGTGGTGAGACTGGGGAGAGAAGTATACTATTCCATTTTAGCGAGGATTCCATACTGTAGGATAACACAATGAACTCCAAGTAAACTAACTATAGTAAAATAGAATACTATTTCTCTAAGTTTTCTGTTTTCAATGTATCAAGATTGTGAACAAACTATGATTAGTAAATCCTTAGTATTTTGTCTGGAAACAAATTTTATGTGTTATATTTCATTTTTCTAAAATGTGAAGTTATTATAATTAATTTTATGTTATTTCCTGGCATTCATTAAAAAGCACTAATGGTAAAGCCAGGATCCACAGTTATTGAAGAACATCACCTGTTTATTTCAAAAATAAGATTTAGTATGGGTGAATAAGTATTGGCTTTGAAATTACTTGCCAGTTAAACATCCAAAGTCATGCACAATCAGATATTTCACTCCATTGTACAGTCTAGAGTGTATGCATGTGCGTGTACGTATGTGTGTGTGTGTGTGAGAGAGAGAGAGAGAGAGAGAGAGAGATGGTGAAGAGAGAGAGGACAAGAACAAGAAGGGTCTTGATCTTCTTACTCAGGTGCAATGAACTATTTTCTGTCATATTCTAGATTTCTCTATCAGTTGCATCGGTTGATTAGTTCATAAAATAGAATTTATTGCTTAGCTTAGTATTATTCCCTATATACCCTGTTGAAAAGAATGAACAGATCCCTTTCCTGAGCAAATACGAAAATGTAAACTTTTGTTTTTTACACTGTCAGGGAAAAGCACATACACAGCACACCATTATTTATTTGTGTTTGGTGTTTTGTTTGCCACAAAGCAGCAATCATAAATAACAGCTGGTAGAGGACAGAGACTCAGCCTTTAATAATATTGTTTTGGGAATACATCACCTAGCATTGAAAATGTCATATAAAATTCATATCCATAGCTGTTTACAGAAGGAGAAAAGAACTGTTGCACTTTGCAATGCTAGCACAATTCTCCAAAACTGAGAAAGATGCCGAATGCTCTGTCTTTTTTCACAGTTATTTTGGTATCCAGAGCTATGTTTCAGGGTTATATTGATTTTCATTCTGGCAGTGGTTGATTAATGCTTCGGGAAGTAGTCAGGTGCATTAGTGTAGAGCTGAATAGAAATATCAGTCCAAATGGCGTGGAGGGTGCAGCAGAATCAACCCACTTACTGATTTTATCTGGTAATGTGTACACACAATAAAATGAATCTCTAACATTGACAGCCACACAGACTGGTTAACAGGAAACTTGCCACTCTCTTCAACATTTGCTATTGTTATTAATGACCTGTCAGCAACTTCTGGCAACCAGTAAAATGTGAGTGTTTTGCGAGAACATTAGTGATCTTTTGATTTCTTTAAGATTTAATCTCTAGGTTAAGTATGTTCACCTTATAAATTTACTTTCCAGAAGGTACATTCTTTAGTAATTGCTTTTTCTTGATAAGGATTTCTCACTCATTACAGAAAAACTGCAAATGTAATAGTTAAGAGGCGATCCCATTGTAGCAGCATTTCTCATTCTGACCCTGTTCCCAAGGTTGAGGAATTGCTCATCAGTTTAATGTTTTCTATTTGCTCTTTTGCCAGCTGTGTTTTTCTATTTTAATAGCTCGTTTTCCACCATCTACAATTCTATTTCATATTGAGTTGACTTTTTCATTATATGACTGCTACTTGATGATCACAGATTTCTCTGAACCTATTAAAATGTCCAACATACTGTCATCAGATAAACAACCACACTTAATGAATGGGCCTTGCAAACTCCCATAAATTCCTTAGAAGAAACATATTCTGTAGAAATAACAGATAACCATTTAGACCTATTGGTCACTGTAAGTTTTCAAAGTATGGTATTTTATTTAAAGAAATGTTAGTGAGACAGTAGATGAAAATGCATTCATTAAAAGAGATGAAATCTAATACAGTTATAGTCAAAGATTATCTTAATAATTTGAATTTTCAGAGAAATCAACACTCTTTTGGTTATCTTTGGCAGCTTTAAAGTTCGATTAAATTATACAGCTTATAGGGAACATGATTCAAAATCCAACTTAAATATGACGTTGAGAGTTCCAAAGACTTCAGATCATCCAGTAGCCACATAATAAAGAACTATTGTGAGTAAAAAAATGCGCATAATAAATGGAGAATGTTCCTGCCCTTGGGGTCAAATGCACTCACTAATTTACTCTTCTTCACTTATTTAAAACAATGCTAAAAAAATTAAAAAATAAATAAAACAATGCTATACAATGCTATGCATTACTTTGTATTACCTATCCACAGTTGTGAAAATCTTCTTTCAGTTTTCCTGACTTTCCTGAGTAAGATTTATTTCTCAATGACAAAAAATAAAAATAAAAAGAAGTGTGACTTTTTAATCCACTTCATGTTTATCCAGCAAAAAACAAATTTTTTTAAAATCAAGTTTCCTATTTCAGGGGCATCCATTTATTTTTAATCTTAACTAATAGCTTTAGTGACATATTCCAAAACCACTTTACTAGAATTTCATTCTTCTTCTTTTGGAGGCTAGGGGCTCAGTTTGTTTTTGCATATTGTCAAATATTATCCCCTAAAAGGGAAAATATCTCTGTGTTACTGCATATCTCAAAACATATTTTTGCTTCTTATGTGATTGAATGGGATAGGATAAGTAGGTAAATACATAAATAATACATAAATAAATAATCTCCAAGTTTAGCTACTGTCTCTTCTTTTCTTTTAGTACTAGGCATTGAATCCAGGGGTACTTAATCACTGAACCACATCTCCAGCACTTTACATTCTTTATTTTGAGACAGGGTCTCATTAAGTTACTTAGGGCCTTTCTAAGTTGTTGAGTCTGGCATTGAAATTGTCATCCTCCTGCCTCAGCATCTGGAGCAGCTGGAATTATAGGTGTGTGCCACTACACCCAATTTTCACAGAAGTTCTAAGAAATAAACCAGAGAAATGCCTGTGTGTTTTAAATAATTTCCTCAATGTTAACATTTTGTAAAAGCTCCAGTTTGTACTTTTTTTGTGTGTGTGTTTGATTGATTTTTACTGTTGCTGTAATTTCTTGTATTTGACTGTTGTGGCAATACTGTCAGGGTTCAATACCTGTGGCAGTCTGCAATATTGCAAGCAATTCCTCAGTCTCTTTGGGCTGAAAAGACACCCAGTCTTTACTACCCCATCCTTCCCATTACACTGTCAATTCCTAAACTGTATTCTGATCTCTCTCATTTTCCCTCAAAGTCATTACCCTACTCTTACATTTCTACTTTTCCTTATTTCTAGCAGAATGGCCTACATCATCTCTACTACATTATAACTCTATATCTTAATTCATAAGTTCCATACTACCTTCCTACCTCATTCCCTTTGCTCTCTAGACTTTTTTATTCCTCACCTACAGAGGTCCCAGTAAACTGAAGTGAATGCCATGCTTGAAAATGGGTGTTTGCTTGCTAACCAAATAAAGTGTGAAAGGTATCAAGGAAGAAAAGTGCTAATCCCATTGCTCCTATAAATGCTAATCAATGCTATAACAGCTATGGTTAATATTTTCTGGTTTATGCAGCAGCTGCACTTATTGACTTCTATCCCTTATCCCCTGAGATATTGGAAAACCTAAAAGTCCACAATACTTTATAGGCTGGGGTACCAGCCATTGAAATGTGATATCCAAATTGTACTGCAGCCAAATAAGCAATGAGATAAAAAGCTCCAATACAATAAAAAAGTCCCCAAATGAATTATTCCCTGTAACTGAAAATGAGGAAAAAGGGAAACTATCCTTCACCTCAAACCCGCAGCTCTCCTTCCATGGGTTGGGGTCCTAGATGAAAACCTAGGAAAATCAACAATACGATTAGTAATTCATCAAAGAATTTAAAGAAGATTTAAGGAAAAGATAAGACAGAAATTTCAGGAGATGAGAGACCACATATATAAAGAGCTAGACATTCCAAAAAGAGATATAGCAGAGCACTTAAAGTTGAAGAATATTATCAATCAACTCAAAAGCTCATTGGAAGAAACTAATACCAGAGTAAGCTCAGTAGAAAATAGAACCTCCACTCTCGAAGAACTAACATCAGATAATAAAGACAGGCTGAGCAATGTTGAGTTCAAGGAGGACAGACAGGAAAATAAACTTACTGTGCATGATCAGAACTCCCAAGTAGTATTTGAAGAGATGAAAAGAAATAACATGAGAGTAATTGGGATTGAAAAAAAAAAACATTGAAAAACAAACAAAGGGCATTAGGAACTACTAAGTGAAATTGCTAAGGAGAATTTTCCCCATATCATACTTGATCCAGAAAATCAAATTCAAGATGCATATAGGAAACCAAACAGACCTAACCAAATGAGAAATTCAGCAAGACACATCATTTATAAAATGATTAACAGGGAAATTAAGGAAAGGATCCTAAATCAGCAAGGGGAAATCACCAAATCACATTCAGTTATAGACCTGTTAGAATGACTATGGATTTCTCAGATCAGACAATAAAGGCCAGGAGAGCATGGAATGATATTTTTCAAATTTTAAAAGAAAAAAATTTTTCAGCCAAAGATAATATCCCTTGTAAAACTCAGCTTTAAATGGGATGGGGAAATTCAATACTTACTTCAGGCTAGTAAGGTACGTGAACACAGAGCCTGTACTACAGAAAATTCTCAAGGACGTACTTCATTCAGAGGAACACGCAAACAATTTCTAAAACTCTTAAACAGAGGAAAATCAGTTATCACAAAATACACTATAAGATTTCCAAAATGGTGCAAAACACAGCAATAGTCACAATGTCAGGGACCCAGATTCCCATATCTATTCTAATTCTGAATGTGAATGGACTCAACGCCCAATCAAAAGACATAGATTGGCTTACTGGATCAGAAACCAAAATCCAACAATATGCTGCCTACAGGAGACATACCTCACAATCAAAAATAGATACAGAATAAAGATATAGGTTGATAAAATGTCTACCAGGCTTGTAGCTTGTAAAAGAATGCTGGCATTGTGATCCTTATATCTGATAAACTTAATTTTGACCAAAAATTAGCCAGAAAGGACAAGGAATGTCACTTAATCATGGTAAGAGGAACCACTCATGAAGAAGACAAAATGATAGTTAACATTTATGCCCCCATTTACAACCCTCCCAAATATAAAGAAAAAGTACTCAAGGACATTAAACCCCTCACCGATCTTAACACAACAATACTAGGGGACTTTAAAACTCCTTTATCAATAATAGACAGATCATCAAAGCAAAAAATCAACAAAGATATCTCTAACCTAAACAACTCTATAAATCAACTGGACTTAATCATTTACAGAATATTCCATCTCAAATCAGCTGAGTTTACCTACTTCTCAGCAACTCATGGATGCTTGTCCAAAATAGACCACATCCTAGACCAAAAAGCCAACCTCAATAAACATAAAAAAATTTTATATAGTCCCATGGATCCTGTCACAACACAATGATATGATCTTAGCAATTAACTGCAAGAAAAAACAGCAGGAACTACTCAAATATTTGGAAATTGAATAATATCCTCTTAAACAAAGAAGGGATAAAAAAAAGAAATGAGAACAGAAGTCAAGAAATTCTTGGAAACAAATTATAATGATGAAACAACATTTGGAAATCTTTGGGATAGAATTAAAACATTATTAAGAGGTAAATTTATACCACAGAGTGTCTGCATCAAAAATCAGGAAAGAGCCCAAATAAATATACTTATGCTCTAACTCAAATCCCAACAAAAAAGGAACAATCAATCCCAAACCTAATAGAAGACAGGAAATAATGAAGATTGTCACTGAAATCAAAAAAATTGAGAACAAAAATACAATACAGATTATCAACAAAACAAAGAGTTGGTTCTTTGAAAAAATAAATAAGATCAACAGACCCCTTGCCAACCTCACCAAAAGGAAGAATGAAATGAAGCAAATCAACCAAATCAAGGACAAAAATGGAGATATCATCATTGACTCAACCAAAGTCCAGAAGATTTTCAGAACTTAAACTTTGAAAAATTATACCATGCCATGTTTGATAACCTGGAAGCAGTGAACAAATATCTTGCTATAAAGACATTACCAAATTAAAATGGGAGGCAATTGAAATTATAAACTAACCAATCTCAGGTAGTGAAAATAAAACAGCAATCAAAGACTTTCTAAAAAAGGGAAGCCTAGGACCTGATGCATTCACAGCAGAACTCCACCAGACCTTTAAAGAAGAATTAACACCAATCCTCTGCAAGCTTTTCCATGAAATTGAAAGGTTTGGAATGCTCCCAAATACTGTGTATGAAGCAAATATAACCCTGATACCAAAACCCAACAAAGACACATCAAGAAAAGAAAACTACAGACCAATTTCCATGATGAACATAGATGCAAAAATCCTTAATGAAATTCTACCTATCTGGATCCAAGAAAAAGTTAAAAAGATAATATATCATGATCAAGTGGGCTTCCTTCCAGGAAAACAGGGCTGATTCAACATATGCAAAACAATAAATGCAATCCACCATTTAAACAGAATTAAAAATAAAAATTATATCATCATCTCAATTAATAAAGAAAAGGCCTTTGATAAAATTCAGTACCCTTTATCCTCAAAACTCTGGAGAAGATATGGATCAAAAATATTTTAATTTTGTAGTGGCCATTTATGACAGACCCATTGCCAACATTATGCTTAATGGATAAAGGCTGAAACTATTTCCACTGAATTCAGAAACAAGACAAGGATGTCCACTTTCACCACTTTAGTTCAATGAAGTCCTGCCACACCTTTGACAGAGGGCTAATATCCAGAATATACAAAGAACTAGAAAAACCAAACATCAAAATCACAAATAATCCAATCAATAAGTGGGCTATGGAACTAAAAAGAAACTTCTCAGAGGAGGAAGTCCAGAAAGTCCAAAAATATATGAGAAAATGCTCTACATCATTAACAATAAGAGAAATGCAAATCAAAACTTCACTGAGATTCCACATCACTCCTGTTAGAGTGGCAAAAATGAAGAATATGAACAATGACAGATACTGGAGGGGCTGTGGGAAAAGAGGAACACTGTCACATTGCTGGTGGGACTGCAAACTGGTACAGCCACTCTGGAAAGCAATGTGGAGACTCTTCAAAAAACTAGGGCTGGAACCACCTTATGACCCAGGATGCCACTCCTGCATATTTTCCCAAAAGATCTAGAATTGGCATACTACAGAGGTATAGCTTCATCAGTGTTTATAACAGCTCAATTTACTATATTTAGACTATGGAACCAACCCACATGTCCCTCACTGGATGAGTGAATTCAAAAATTGTGGTACATATTCACAATGTAATTTTACTCTGATATTAGAGAGAATTATATCATGGCATTTGCAGCCAAATGGATAGAGATGAAAAACATTTTGCTGAGTGAAACATGCTAAACTCAGAGACCCAAGGGCCAAATGTTTTCTCTCTTATGTGGAAGCTAGAATACAATTGGAAACAGACTGAAGTAGGCTAAGCTAATAATAATCTCAATATGGCTGAATTCTTACATAGGCAGGAGGAAACTTACCTATGATTCTAGGGGTTGAAGAGATGGGGGAATAAGAGGGCTATCAAGGCAGCTGGAGGGAGGAAGTAGAGGGGTTTTCGACCCATTGGGAAACTTTAGACTCCCATGAGAATCCCAATTAACACTGGGGCAGAGTAGGGGAAACATGGGATCAGGTGGATCCCAAAGAGGAGAAATCATGAATTGGCATCAACCGTGGTGTACTCTGTCATTATGCATGTGATCATGATTATGTGGTAACGATTCCCTCCTATATGTATGACCATGTTGAATAAATAAAAGAAAAATTACAATTCAAAAAATATTTTAAAAAATGCTAAAAAATAAATAAAAAAACTTTGTTATTATGGAGCTTGCTCCTTTTAATATAAATTTTAGAGTAATTCTGTCTACCTCTTCAAAAATGTTGCTGGGGTTTTGGTAGGAATTGTGATGAACTTATAAGCCTAATTAGGAGAGAATTGACATATAATGTGTTGAATCTTCCAATTCATAAACACATTATATCTCTGTATTCACTTGGATTCTTCCTTTCATCAGTTTTTTTGTAAATGTCTTTGTAAATATCTTGCACATGTCTTGTTAAATGCAAACCTAAGTGCTTAGTTTACTTGAATGTATTATAAGTGGTGCTGCATTTCAAATTTTTGATTCCTCATGCTCATTGTTAGCATTTAGAAAACTAACAGATATTTGCATTTTTGTTTTGCATCCCATCGCCTTGTTAAACTCAATTAACAGTGCTAGAAATTTTTGTAGACTCCACTACTAAAGATGTTCTATGCAAACAATTTTCACCTATAAATAGATTCATTTATTCATACAAACCTGTATGACTTCTTTTTTCACATTTCTATTGCTATAACTAGAACTTCTAGTACAACATTGAATGATAACAGTGAGGGCAGGCACCCTTGGCTTTTTCTCAGTATTCAGGAAAACAATATCTTCTCTTCACCAAGATAATTATAGATTTTTTTATTGATGCTCATTTTCAAGTTGAGGTAAGTCTTTATATTCCCAAATGGCTATGAATTGTATGATAGGTACAGTGTTACTTTGTCAAATTTCTGCCATAACGAGCTTTCAACAATGCCTTTGAGGGTTGTTGAGAAGATGGAGGGATCACTGTAGTTTGGGGTGACAGATGTCTCCCAGGGGATCAATGTGGTAGGATCCTCCTAAGGTTTCCCTTCACCTTCCCATCTGTCTATACTGATATCTTAGGGAAGTGAAAGACAATCTTTGGCTCAACAGGGCAAAAAGGCTTTCATAATCATGAAACCCAATTCCTGGAATGGATCTTTCCTGCTGACTCTGCTTACCTTCCTTAATATCTACCTGTTAATGGAAAAGGAAAGTCTCAGGTCTGGTGAAGAAAGAGTGCCTCCACCGGCTACTCTTTCTGGTAAATTTCCCATCTATCCCCACTGCTGAAGGCTCTGTTGGTCTGGACTTATCAGAAGGATGCCTGTTTTAGTCAGCTTTTCCATTGCTGTGACTGAATGACTTGAAAAGAACAATTAGAGGAAGAAAAGTGTATTTGGGAACCCACTATTTTTTTTTTTAGAGAGAAGGAGAGAGAGAGAGAGAGAGAGGGCGAGAGAGAATCGATTTTTTTATTGAGTTTTTCACATGGCTTTCATTGCTTTGACACTTAGTTTGTACATGGATGCTGGGGTTTGAACCCGTGTAATCGTACATGCTGGGCAAGCACCAAAAACACCGAGCCGCTGCTCCAGCCCATAACTCACTATTTTTGAGGTTTCAGTCCATAGATAGCTGGACAGATTCCTCAGGGTTTAAGCTGAGGTAGAATCATAGTGGAAGGGTGTGGTAGAGGAAAGCAGGTCAGTACATAGCTACCAAGAGGTAAAAAGAGACTAAACCCAGCTCACCAAATATATACACCAAAGCATCTCCTCCAGGCACACCCTACCAGCCTACAGTTATAATTCAGTTAATTCCTATCAGGGGACTAATTCATTGATTGGGTTAAAGCTGTCATAATCCAATCATTTCACATATAAATCTTCTTGCATTGTCTCTCATGTGAGGTTTTGGGGGATACCTCATATCTAAATTATATCAACATCAATTTCATTAACGTGAGGAATAAGTCTGCTTGAGCAATTTTTCGCTAGGTAGGAGATCAGGAATTTCAGGATCTTGGTGTCCTCCTTTGACTGAGCTGGAACATTACAAGACTTCTGCTGTTGTGCTTTTCCTCCAGTACAGGAGAGCCAAAGAAGCTCGCTTCCTACCTCTTTTCTTTAGAGTAAAGTTCATGTCAATTGCAGGGATTATACTTATGCTTATAGGAACCGGTTAGGAAATGCAAATCTACAATACCATCTTGTCCAGACTAGAAGTTATTGTCTTCATTTTGTTGTTGATTTTTATCTTAGTCTCTCTTGGTGCTAAAGTTTTACTAGTTCATGTCTAACTAGTAGTTTTCAAATTGGTCTTCTGCACTGGATGGACATTGTCAATTTGAAGACTAAAGTTTATTTTCAGCAATAGAAATTTTTCTTTCATTATTTTGGTACAATTATCAATACCAAAATTGATGAATATCGATATATCTCTATTGACTAGTTATAGCTTTTTCATTTTCTTTTTCCTCTGAAGTTTTCTTTATGTTTAATTTTTACTATATATTCTGGGATTATTACTGCCATATTTAAGCATTTATGTAATTTCCTTTTAATTCAGCAAACATATATTTAAACTCTGAGAAAAAAAATGTTCCCATCTTTTTCTGTAATATATTTCTTTATATTTTCTGTAAATCAATTGCAATAATTTCTTGTAAAGTTTGAAAACCATTTACAACTTTCATTTCTAAGTCCTTTTCTGTTTTTTGAATAATCTCTGGCTACTCTGTGAAGGAGTTTTCATTTTTTTTCTTTTCTTAGTCTTTCATTTTTACTCAGTTGTTCTGAGACTCTGCTAAATGTGCAATACGTGTCTATTTACTATCAAGACCATTGCTTGTTGACTTGATGAATGATGGGGCATTTTCTTCTGTTTGCAGTGAGCTTAGGTTACTGTCTGTTGCTGTGGTTTTTCAAATGCTGCAATGATAACAATGGCAGCTCCCCACAGGTTTGCTCAATTCTTCAGAGAAGACTTCTATTATTTTTTTTTTTTATCCTGGGGCTAAATGACAGGCTACTTGGTATTTTTCACTTGTGTTATATAGCAAAGGTACAGCTGTTTTCTTTATTATACTTCACCCAGTTCCTGTTTTTAACAACCCTTCTCACCTTGGTCCTGCAATAAACTGAATGAGAAGTTTAAACCATTTCCTAGGATGAGCAAGTAATTGGCTTTCATGACATAGTGGCATCTCCCTCTTGGCATTATCCATGAGCTTTCTTCCAGAGTCCAGCTATATAATTTATTATTTTTAATCACTCATCCACTTTTGAAGAAATGCTTATTCTCCTTACTGTTTTTCCTTATTCTGTTCTACAATTTCTGTAGAGCATTGGAAAGGAAATTTGGTGAGAATGGAATGTCAATGCTTGTTCTGTCCTTAAATTGTAAGTTTATACATGACATTTCAGTGCTATATTATATTTCATATAAAGTTACATTTTCCCCAGAGAAAAATCTCTCAAGTGTGATGCTTACCAATAATTTCAAGCAAAAAAAGCAAAAGTGCTGTCCGTTACAGTATGCTTTCCAAGACAACCAAATTATAGCAGTAATTTCCTCAGAAACTTAAATAAGAAAATTAGTCATTAGATTCCCATACGTTCCTTTAGATAAACTATTTTTAGAAATTTCCTTTTGATATACCTTGCACCCATACAGAATTACTTTCAAATTTTTATTTTGTGATTTTTATGATTTTCCTGATCTTAATGTGCTATATATAAAATTGTTATTTAAAAATTCCTGAAACATGTAAAAGAGTGTCACATTAAATAATAAATCACATCGATCTGAAGAACATTCTATACCTATACGTGGAGGAGCACTGTGCATTCGAAAATGATATAAATTATATAAGTGAGTAAATGTGTGTGCACATTGTGTGTTTATACGTATACACACTTTTTAAAAGAGGACTTCACAACATTTCTGTTTGATCTTTATTGACTAGAAGAGTGACTTAGGTGAGTCATTTTATTTGCCTACACATCTGAAAAAGAGAATCCCAGCTAAGTGTGAATTCTCCTTAAGATATTACATTGATGTAGTTTATGTTGTGTTTATGTACATAACTTACAATTTGAGCATCAGCAGAAAATTGAGGAATTTCTAGTGTCAGAGTTGTATCTTATTTTCCAATATTTAAACATAGATAACATGTTTTCAACATTCTAGAATATTGTTTTAAATTTTTTAAATATCTAATTAAATTCAATAAATGTAATTGTTTTTATTTTTGACAAACACTAAACTTATTCCACTGACTGAGTTATAGGTACTTTAGAGGCTATCACAACATGAGAGCAAATATACATTGGGAAAAATGTATGTGAAGAATGTATATGTGAATCCACTGTGAGGTTAACAAGAGAGCTACATGTAATCGATTGTTCAATGCACCTATTATATTTCCATTCTCTGTATTTTTATTTTGAATTGAACTTGAACATTTCTCCAGATAATTCGTGTGTCAAGGAAATATTATTCAACCTTCTAGGATCCCATGCAGTGGAATTTGTAAGACTGGTCCAAGTTGCAATTTACTTGGTGGTGATTCCAAAAAAAGCTCTTAATGTCTTAAAAAAAGTAAATAAAAGCACTAAACATTTACAAACTTTCTTAGTTTATATAAGTATTTACTGCAAGATAACATACTTTCTGAAAAATTAAATCTGTGTCTAGCCAACCCCCATTTCATCCTGAAAGATAGCTTATTTTTTACATACAGTCATAGAAATTGCATTTTTCCAATTTCTGATGGTAATCAACTGTGACATTGAATGGCATAAATCTTTGTTCAATTTATATCTTGCTTCTTCAAAGAAAGTGAAAAAAAAACTACATCTAAAAAATGGAGATTTTAGCACAGAAGATTCAAGCATTTTGTGGCCAAGTTCTTTGAAGTTTCTATTTGGATTTAAACTCATCTTGCTATTCATCTACAGCATTGAAAGAAAATTTGGCTTGTTCTTGAACTAAATACGGTAGTTTAGAACTTAAACTTCATTATTATTGTAGATTAGTTTGAGAAGATTGCTCAAACGTAGCCCCATGTTTTCTAGCTCAAACATCATGCAACCCATTGAACATCAAAGTCTAAAGTGAGTAGCGGAGCAGCCAGAGGATATGCTTAGTGTCAGGAATTCTCCCCAGACTCTGTTTCATTGTGCATATTTCTAAATCTCACTAGAACTAAAGGTGTTCCTATCCATGAAAGATGAATATGATAATGCCTATTCCTTAGAAGGTATTATCTATAGATTTATGACTTACTTATAGTATTTTTGAACCTTATAGCATTTATAACTATGAATTTTAGCATAGAATTTTATGAAAAATAATTCAAATGTGAAAAAGTAGCTAAAAAACTATAAGTAAGTCCACAGCACTCCTAACAAATATTCAACAATTATCAGTATTTCTCCTCTTCAATCACTTTTATTAAAATTTTCTAAGATTTTAAAAGTGATCTCAACAATTGCAAGATTTTTCATACCTACATCATCAGTCTTTTCTTTTTCTTTTCTTGTCTTCTTTTTTTTTTTTTTTTTTTTTTTTTTTTTTTTTTTTTTTTTTTTTTTTTTTTTTTTTGTACTTTGAGGTTGAATCCAAGGCACCTTACCACTTGGTTATATTCCCTATACTTTTTTTTTTTTAATTTTTAATTTAAGACAGTGTCTTACCAAGTTGCTGAGGCTGGCTTGGAACTTGCAATCTTCCTGCCTTAGCCTCCCAAACTGCTACAATTTCAGGTATGTGTCACTGCATTCAACCATTTCTTTTTAATTGAGTATGATATTAACTCTTGCACAGCAAGAAGACTGTGAAATCAAGAGTTATTCAATTCATATTATAATATCCCATATTATTTCAAACATTTCAATTCATATTAAAACATCCCATATTATCTCAAACATGATTCTTAAAAGAGTTCAAGCAAATTAAAATAAAGTCTATTACTTTTAGTTAGTGTAAGTTTTAAGTTGCTTTTAACATCTTTAAGACTTTCTTGCCATTTTTACACCGTTGGTTTTTTGGCAAGTATGTAACAAATAGCACTTTAATATATATCCATAACTTTATGAATTATGACAAAATTTCCATTTAAAATATAGTGGTAAATATAGTATATATTTTTAAATCTAATTCCCCAGGTCTGAAAGTCTAAAGCTGTTGATATTAGTGACATGGATTCTCAATTTATGCCTTCAATCTCAGAAATGCTCGCTAGGACATCAGAATATCCACACCAACTCCAACTTCACACATGCAGTATCTGACATCTTATTATTTTTCTAAGATCCAAGGAGGGGTTTTCAGCAACAGAGAAAGAAATTAAGTAAGTTTTCAGAAGCAGCTCTGCACTTGTTATTTAATTCTAGCCTGTTAACTAGAGAAACTAATACCATACTCAGAGGCAGTACTGTCTGTTTGAACATGCCATGGGATGTAAGTGTGGTGGGACCACTTGGAGCATGGTGCACTGCCCACAGTGGACTGGAACCTGGGGGAAGAGGTGTGGTAGAATTACCCTGCTTCTGACTGCAGTCTGGATTTATATCATGAACCTGGGAGAGTGATACCTATGCCTCTAGCTTCACATATATTTTTAAAGAACATTTATTTCACTTTTGCCATACTCCTTTTCCTGCTGGGGATTAAATGTAGCCCCCTAACACACTTGTGAAAACATTCTCCATACTCTTCTCTCCTTCCTCTTCTATTTCCTTAACTGAGATGTCCTTGCATTTCCTTCTCTCCCGCCTTCCCTGCACCTCCTCTCAAAAAAAAAAAAAAAAATTAGAAAGGAGAAAGACTCCTTTTCACCACCTCAAAAAGATCTCACACACGATACCCTGAGGGAACATGAGCCCTTCCTTTTAGCAATCAGAGTTTTGTTTGGGCACTGTTGGAAAGCTCCAAATTAACACTAGCTAGTAATAAGTGAACAAAAAGAAGCACACATAATATAATAGAATGAACAATATAATTAAAATACATTCACAAATTGGATTGACTAAAAGTGGCATTTCAAATTATTAGGGAACATTTGGTAGTCACATGATTAAAAATGGTAGGAATAAATTCACTCATTATATTAGGATTCGTTTCCAATCCTTCAAAGCTTTGGAACCAAGAATAAAACCACATATTTTGTTTATTTTTCTATATTTTCTTGGTACAATTATATATAATATGGAATTTGTTGTTTCATTCAAACATGCACATAATGTAACAAGATAATTTTATTAATTAGTAGTATCTCTCCTTTCTGTCCCCTCCTTTTCATCCCCTGGTCCTTTTTCTCTACTGTACTACTCTCCCTTCTGTTTTCATGAGATTGTCTCTGTCATTTTTGTTCTTTTTTTTTTTTGCTCTAATATACAAGAATGATACTATATTTAGATTCATAATTGCATATTTAAAAAATTGAGTTATACAAAAGTTCTACAAAAAAAAAAAGCTATTGCCAGATTGGAAAACATATTTCAACATTTCAGAGTGAAAGCCATTTTTTATAACATATAAAGTAGTTCTATACACAAATTAGAGACAAATAATTAATGCTATAAAATTAAGCAGAAACTATAATGATATTTCTAAGCAAAGAAAGTTCAGAAAAAAATCTTAAAAAGAGAAAACTTTCTGTTTAAAATCACAATAAAATAAAAGCAAATTAAAATTAAACTATGATACCATTTTTGCCTTTTCAATAGTGTGTATGGAAAGCTATCAATTGTTTGAAAGGGAAATATGTATTATATGCACATTTGACTACATAAACTTATATGTAGAAAATAATCATACAAACTCATAAAAATCTGTAAAGGTGGAAGAGTAAAGCAGAATAATTAACTAATATACCTTCTTAAATAAATAGATTTCCAATGTGGTGATAATGACATAATATATTGCATTTTTCATACGTGATACTTGTTGAAATTTTAACCATTTTAATTAGTAATATTGTGGATCAATTATGTTTTCATGGTTCAACATTTAAAAGATGACATATGAAAGAATAAACATTAAAATTCAGATTGAAGAATTTGCTCTCCAATTGTACAGCATCTTTTTTTGAATGTAAATTATAAGATTGTTCCATGGAGAAATGGATGAGTACTTTCATGTTACTGAAAATATTTCAAATTTTAATTCAGACAGTCAATTCAAAAAAGATGAATGTATACTTTTATATGATAGTTGCAAGCTTATAAATAGTCTCTCCACCTTTATTTAGTCCTTTGTTATTTTCAAATATTATACAGTCATAATTTTAATTAGTACTTTTGAAATTTAAAATACCATGACTGGAATGAATAGTTTTAAAAAAGCTTGATCAGAAGAAAATATCTATTTATTATGAAATATTATCATTTTATTACATTCCCCCAAATAAATTAACATATTATCTACATATAGTGAGAATATAATAATTTATATACTAGCAATAGGAAATTGAATAAAATCAAATATTCTTAAAGAAACATGGATTTCATTCATTTAAACCTCAATCTACACATTTTTATTAACTTATAAATACTTCTTTTGATCTTAATTTCCTCTTCTGGATTGGGTCTTACAGTCCAGTTCACTCCTGGCAAATTTTATTGGGTTTATCGGACAGTAAATCCTTACAGGTGAACTCAGCATACACTTCAAATGAGGAAAAGAAAAATGAACCTAAAGAAAATTGACCTGCATCCTTCAATTTGACTTTGAAACAATCATGGAGCATTTTAAAAATCAAGTTTAGAACTATTTATCCTGTGAGAAACCTTAAAAAAATGCTCTTTACACTGAAAGGGGGAAAAAAAGTCAGTTCCAAGGAAACATACACAGATTAAAAGCTTCTTATCAATAAAAAAGATCTAATTGCTATTGTCAGGATCATCTTTTATGTAGTACCTCAACACTCAGGAGAGGATACCATCTGGGCAGATTTCAGTTAGATAGTGAAGGTAACCTAGCAGAAATGTCAGCAATAAAAACTGCTTTCTCAAAACTTCCTAATTAAATACTCTAGCACAAATTCACTCAGAGTTATTAGGGAAACCATTTAAGTTCACTTGTTAATCCTTGAAAAGTTTAGTCCTGAAATTCACAAATAGTTTGAACTCTATTCTCTAATCTGATTGATGTTGCGTGTCCTTAACTGAACTATAATTTTCTGTCTTTCTTGGTGATGCAATTTAATCAGAATGATTCAAGTCTATGATGATCGAAGGAGCATGTAACATATTTTCCCTTCATTTCTTCTTTAAAGGCTCTTGACTTGACAATAGATTGAAATCTGCCTTAAACAAGGATATGGGTTGGCACGTAAACTGGTTGTCCTTGTTAAGTATTCCTCTGGCATAAATGTACTCTTAAGATATTTCCACCATATCAAGTTCAATGATTTTATTTCCAGAAACAAAAGAAGATCATGGGATTATTGAATCTACATTTCTTCAGGAATCAATAAATTGTGCTTGATTTGATAATTATGCTAGTAATGTTTTGTAAAATCAAGTGGGGATTAGAATATAATTTTTGAACATGAAAGAAAGCCAACAAAATAGTCCTAGTGTAACATTCTAGTACATTCTAATTTAATGCATGTGCACAGAAAAAAGAGAGAAATATCTCCCTTAACTTTAAACCCATTTGGAAAAGTCTTGCTTTTCAGCCTGGAACATTCTTATTTCCTCATGAAAAGAAAATTCATACATACATTCCACTCTTCTTATTAATATGTCATTTTCTAAAAGCATGGACCTTTCTCAAATTGAATTATTATTTTCTCTTTGAACCTGCAGTCCCTGAACTTTATTACGCCCCTTAAATTGCATTTATCAACAAGAAAAATCCAAACACATATTCTAAAAGTGACCTTCATACAAAACCATTGATTACCTTACTGTAATTTCAGAGACCTACCTAGCTCCCTTTGCTTCTTTCTTCTGCTAATTCCTTTTACCTTGGCCTTCAGATTGAGTTTCATTATGGCCTGGTATCAACTATATTCTTACAACATGTAAGGATATCTTTCCAACATTGAGCAGACTTATAAAATAAAGTACAAATCAGCATAAGTCATATCTGAGCAACAGAAAATGTGCTCTGTCCCTAAACTATACATGAAAGCATGATAGACTAGGCTTCCACACTACCAGTCCTCATCACTGAAGTCCTGCCATGACATCCCTCTGCAGCTGTGGCCCCACTCCTTTCTCTCTTTCTTCCTAGTAGTATACGTCCCTGACACTCATCATGCTCAGACAAGCTGCTTTTTGTTGTGCTTGTGCTGTTTTGACTGCCGGGATATCTATTTGTCCTGAACACTTCAACTGCTAGTATGAATCCCCAAGCATCCATAATACATCCCTGGATGTCAGCAGAACATTTTAACTTTATACTTGGCTCATTGTAATAAGTATGACAGTTTTGGTAATATTTGAATCCCCTGACCTGATCTCTCCTACCACTGACAGAACTTCAAAGCACATTTCTGAAGTACTTTAAACATTTATATTGAAGGTTACATGTAATTGATGGATTTTTCAATTTAAATCTATGTCTGTTGATGACAAAATTGTTGTAATGAACAACGTCTGTGGATTAAGTAATAACTTTCATCCAATATTTACTCAGAAATACTTAATGAGTGCTGCTATGTGATAGGTATTGGAGTTGTTAAAGGGATACAAACAATGTGTAAGCAAAATTTTATCATGAGATTTCTGAGTAGTGTTCAATTCTATGGTAAGAATGAAAGAAATAGGGCTTTTAGATGCTCATTCTCAACAAAGCCCTGAATGATGAGAAAGAAATATCGAAATGATAAGTTGGGAAGGGTGTACTAAGGAAGATAAAAGCAAAGGAAGTATTTTTGAAGGAAAGAAAGACAAAAAAAATTAAATCATACATGTCACATAAAGTGTTATATTTTAGATTGAGAAGATCAAAATTAAAGTGGATTATTTGACAGAACATAATTCTGTAAAAGAATGACCCTAAATATTAAAGTGTAATACAAGGAAAGAAATTCGATAATGTACAGACTCAATCCAAATAAGTACTGTTTTTCAGATAACATTCAGACTTCTAATTACTTCTTGAAGTTTGCTGCATTTCATGCTTCAGGACATTCAGAAACCTGGAAAGGGAGCAACATGGTTTGAAGAAGAGACAAAGAGAGATTCAGAGAAGGAAAGGTTGGGAACCAGGGGAATCTGTCTCACAGGATGAAGGCTTTGAGTTCCTAAGTCACAGGGCTTTTATTCACAAGCAGGAGAGGCAGGTGTTCCCAAACATTACTCTAACAGCTGAAATTGTACCAAGACATCTTTAATTAAGTTAGCACTCTCTTTCACTGTGCATTTACTAAAAACCATTTTGTTGGAACACCCTGTACTAAAATAGTTCTGATTCAAATATAGAAGGGGGTATTCTTCAAAACTTCTTAGTTGTACCTTGTCCCACAGTTATTACATGTCCCATGTGAAATAAATTCACTTTTATGTGGTTTTGCCAGGGTTTGAAAACAGAATTATATGAAACAAAGTATTTATTTATAAAATATTGTTACAAAATAATAAGACCTATATTGTGGGGTTTTTAATTATTCAGTTTGTTAAGAGGATATTTATGCAAATAAAGATGAGAATGGGAAAATACAGAAAAGATGGCGATTTCCTAGAAAAGTATGGAAAATCAAATTGATAGTCCTAATTTATTATATGGGTCAGTGTTTGTAATAGGATTGTGTCAGTCAGCTTTCTGTCACTGTGATAAATAACTGACATGAACCATTTGAAAGAAGGAAAGGTTAATTGTGCCTCCTGGTTTCAGAGGTTTCAGTCCATGGTCAGTTGGCTTCACTGCACTTGAGTCTGTGGTGAGGCAAAACATCATGGCAGCAGGAGCATGTGGTGAAGGAGGCTGCTCACCTCATGGCCATCAGGAAGCAAAGAGAGAGGAAGGATGGGGCCAGTGTCACCTCAAGGGTACTCCTCCAAAGACCCTACTTCTTTCCATTAAGGTCCGCCTTCTAAACTTTCCTACACCTCCTAATGGTGCCTCTAGCTGGTAACAAACCTTTTAGCATATGGGCTATTGGGGTACACTGTATGTGCAGATTATAACACTGGTTTTATGTAAAATCCTCTAGGAAACTTAGTAAATGAACATCTGTTTCTGGGCTGTACTTTTAGAAACTCTGACTTCAATATTTTGGAGTGCGACATGGGTATTTATTTAAAAACTCTTCAGGAAAATCTATTGTACAGTCAGATTAGAGATCCAATGATACCGTACTTCAAGTTTATTGTAACATAATTGAAACCCAAAGAAGTGTAATCTGAATAGCACAAAATGAGTCTTATACATGGGTCAATCTGTGTCATAACCCTGTATCACTTGTTATCTCTTGATGTCTTTTGATTTCTGTGTGTGGTAAATTCTACTTTTCTATTACTGCTCACGTGCAGGCATCGTGTGTAATGTGGAAGGAGACATGTGATTTTTGAAGTATAAAAATGTAAAAAAACTCCATCCACATGCCAAGACCTTTATATAACACATAAATTCTGCAAAAGTAATTAGATCTTAATTTTTTTATAAATAGAAAGAACATTACAGCTGATATCATGCTCAAAGTACATTTAGTTGTATCTAATTAGAATGATGATCATTTATCAATGTAAAGCTAAGAACTTTCTATTGTATTACAAGTTTATGCTTCCAAACAAAAAATACTAGGAGATTTGATGCAAACCAATATTATTTCCATCAACAAACCCCGAAGAAAGTTATTTCCAAAAATAATGTTAGATATCTTCTGATTTAATTGAAAAAACATAAATTATGAATGTGTTTGCAAGTCAAAGGAAAAAGAGCTAAAAGTTATATGTGTTTCTTAATTTCTGAAAATATCTGCTGGGTTTTAATAATGCAATATGCACATTTCTTTTGACTAAAGTACAAATTAACTACTAAATAGGCTTTTTAGTCTCTTCAATAGTGCCAGGGCAGGATATATAACCTTATCATTAAAATCATCAATTAAAGAATGATCAATACATCTTAAATTCATTGTTTTTAGTCAATTGTAATATGTGAGGGTATAATTTTACTGCTAAAAACTAAATTTTTCAGATTCATACAGCTTCTTTAACCAAGTATCCTAAAATAAGTAATCTTTCTATCCTATTTCTTTCCCTACTCTCAAAGTGTGAGACATGTTTTGCAGCACATGGGAAAACAACAAACACAAGGCAAACAATGAGACATGGATTACTTTCTTAATCTAAATCTTCAATTTGAATAGATGTCATGGGTTTACACTTAAGAACAGTAAATAATTATATTCTAAACAGGAAATATACAGAATTGATCACTTTCTTTACAATATTTAACATTTGAGGGAACTTTACAATTAATAACTCTTCTCACAAAAAATTAAATCAAATAAGATTGAAAATCGTAAGTATGATCTGGGAGTGGTTGTGCATACTGTAATCCTAGAGACTCAGAGGGCTGTGGCAATAAGATCACAAGTTCAAAGCCAGCCTCAGCAACTTAACAAGGCCCTGAGCAAGTTAGTGAGACCCTATCTTAAAATATAAAAATAAAAAAGGACTGAGGATATAGTGAAGTGTTTCAGTGCCCCTGGGTTTAATCCCCAGTACTGGGAAAAAAAAAAACAAACCATGGAGTCTTTTATATTTGACTGCCTTACTGATTTTCACTTTTTGGTAATCATTATGTTTTATTCTTATATCAAAGGTAGATTTCATATACAGTAGAAACACATAAGCACACACAGTAAGCACCAGTATATAGTTCCAAGAAAGGAATGTGAGGGAAGGAAGATACTTAATTGACTTGGTAAAGATTTTTATAGAAACAATGCTGAGAATTATAAAGGATCAACAAAGACTGAGTTATTTTAAAATGTAAAGCTAGTTTGGTTGTCCTTGGTACTAACTTAATTGAGATTTTTTAAGGAATGTATCAAAGCACTTGTAGAAATACTATTTAATTCAACTATAATTAAAAATAACTCACTTCTCTCCATTTTTTGTTTGATGTATGAAACAAAATGGAAATGATGAACTGGTTTTATTACTGTCATACATTTCTGCAATACATTTGCTACTACACCATTCATTCTTAGGCCTGACATAAATTCTTTGAACCCTGTTGTACTCTGTCATATAGGGACTAGTTTAAACTTCTCTACCCAATGTAATTTTACATATAACCAACTTGTTCCTCAAGTCACTGATCCAAAACTCAGCACACTCCACAACTGTTGAATGTGATAAAAACCTTATGATCAACACAAGAGCCATGTAAATAAGATGCCTCTTCAGCAGAGTTTTCTTAAAACTAAGCAGTCCACAACTCCCATGGGAAAGACTAAGGGATAGCACTGTTGGACCTTAATACATTGTTCCATTCTTTGTTACTCCTAGTTTAATTCTTTCTCACTTCCCATCTGATATTTGAATTCACTGCCAGCTCTGGAATTCCCATCAGCTTTCTGTATGCACCCCTAACCTACCCTTTCTGAGTCCTGAGAGTAGTGAATTTCTTGTATTTTATGCAGTTTAATCTCAAATCAATATGTCTCATCTGACACACATACTCTAAACTAATTATGCCTGGTAAGGGCAGACTAGAGCTTATGAACACCTTCCAGAGAGAGAAGACAACAAGAAAATAACAACAATAAACAGAAAATCAATGACTTCTTAAACCCAGCACAGAACTGAGATTGCAGGACAAAGTACTCACCTAATTAATGAGAGACAAGCAAATCCCCGGCATCTATTTGGAGCAAAAGCTGAGGGAAGCATGTATTAGAAGGAACACTTAAGTAGTAATTTCTGTGAATTTCCTGTTGACTGAGTATGGATTGGGATGTGAGTGAAAAACTTTTATAGTCACAGTCTGTGGGATCTATGTAAAGACCCTCACCAGGTTCAAGGTGAAGATCTGAAAAGGATTTTCTGGCTCTCATCAGCATCTCAACAAAAATCCAGTATAATAAAAAAGGACTATAGCTGTGAGATATAGTCTCCTAAACTCTCTCTCTCTCTCTCTCTTTGTCTCTCTCTCTCTTCAGAAACACAAAGTCAAGAGTAGAGGTAAAAAAAAAAAAAAGACGTTAAGACGTTACGGGAATATAGAACCTCATTTAGAGACACATCAAACTTGGCCCAAATAACAACTAACCTCATAAACATAAAACCTCATGCCAAAAATTTATTTACAGATAACCAAGTGGATAACAGTGGAATCATCCATTTGGTAATATATTACAACTGGAGACTATGCTGTGAACTCCTATTTAGCATAATGCAGACACAGAGAGCCTAAAACCAATGTCACCCCAGTATCTGTGAGTATCTAGCATCCAGATCTTGAATTCCATTATCATTTTTCAATAAAAAGGATCCAAAATTCAATGGAAAATGACTGATTCTATGACTGAGGCAAGCATTATACAAGATGTTCCTGGAACATCTTATAGGATAAAGAAGTATTCAACCAACCAAACTAAGAAAAATCTACAATGATGGTGATATATCAAAGAATTACAGGAGCCAATTATAATTGTTCTTAGTGGCCAAAGCCAGGATGATTTGAGTATTGCAATATAACTCAAATTATAATGTCTATGTGTATGACTCTTTACCAATGTAAAAATGAAAAAATATGAAATCATTAGGGAAAATAGACAAATTCCCTATGCATAATTCCATATAATGTATGTACATATTACTTCCATGAGATGGAACATAACTTCCTAGTTCTTTAGTTTTTTTTTTTTAAGAGAGAGAGGGACAGTGAGAGACAGAGAGAAAGATAGAATCAATTTTATTTAATTTACCTTGTGATTTTCATTGCTCTGACACTTTATTGTGCACCCAGTGCTGGGGCTTGAACTCACGTCCTTGCGCATGCCAGGCAAGCAGCATAACCGCTAAGCTACTGCATCAGTCCCCCCAGTTCTTAAATGCAAGCTTTACATTGTGAATTTCTTCATTAGAAGGAATATAGAAGGGTGAAAATTAATAGTAATTTCTCTTACATCAGTAAGAGAAACCTGACAATCCTACTTCAGACAGGTGACAAACTTTACATCAAAAGAGAAGTTCAATGTTGATAGTAAGTAACTATGATGTGATGATATGATGAAGCTGACATTTTACCTATGTGGACTTCATTCCTGATACAACCAACTTCAGCATAAGCAAAGGAAAAACATTAAAAGACCTCCAATTGAGATTTTCAATTTATCAAAACAGCAATTGAGAGAAAGCCTCACAACCAATAGGAGTCTAAGAGCCATGCCTACTATATGTAATGGGGCATCTTGAATGACATCCTGGAACAGTAAAAGGACAGTAGATTTAAGACTAATAAAGTTGGAATAGTATGTTGATTTTAGTTAATAATAATATACCAATATCAGGTCATTAATTTCGGTTATGCCAATGTCAGATATTAATAGCAATGGAAATGTGCATGAAAACCATGGAAATCCTCCGTATTTCATGAGTTCTTTTGTTTTTGAAATGAAATGATTATTTTAAAAATATAAAGGGTAAGGAAAAATAAGCTAATGAGAAAAATTAGTGAAAAAAAGTATGATTTCTTTCCAAGCTCTTCTAACATATACTTGATGAGGATAAAAGATTTTGAACGGAAGTTTGTGCCCATCAGCCCTATTTAAGGTACCTGATTGAGTAAGTGTTGAAAAACTCTGCAAAGCATCAGTCAGTAAATATTTTAGGCTTTGAGGAGCAGAAGGTCTCTGTAGCACCTATCCATTTCTGTTACAGTAGTATGGAAACAGTCACAGACAATATACAAATGAACCAAAGCAGCTGTGTTCCAATAAAACCACACCCATAAATATATTTATAATTATAATTTTATGTTTCTCCACTTTTTCATTCTTTAAACTATTTTAAAAATATAAGAAAAATATTCTTACGTCATCTGTCACACAAAAATAATGGCCAGTCTAAATTTAGATTAGGAGCCATAATTTTCCAACTATTTCAATTGGTGTGTTTTTATTCTATTTAGTAGGCAATATTGAAAATATTCACTTTTATAGTATTTCAATTATTTTACAGGATAAGTTCTATCTAAACAAATGATAACTGAGAAAGTAAGTCAAAGAACTAATGATGAGCATTATATAAAATATATAAATGTACCTACAAGATTAAAGTAACTATTTTACTTCACAGAAAAACATATTTTTATAGCATTCAGGAGAAAGAAAATAAACACTGTAGGATAGAATGACCGTTATCTCAAATACTATTCACAAAACATTGAGGGTACTTTCTATCACATGGAAAAGGAAAAACCATCTGTTAGATGCATAAGAATGTGTAAAGAAGAAATAAAATTATGTTTTCAGAAAGCATTAAATATCTACCTTTGAATTCCTGATAAGGTAATCATGTATGAGAGAGTGGTTGAATAAATGTATGTCCACAAAGGGAATATAGTATTACAGCATATAAATGGAGAAAGAAGGGGTGGGTGAGTAAGATTGTATTCATTTAAAATGTAGTGTTTTCCAGGATATACTATTGTTTTGGGCTGAAGTATGTCTTAAAATTTGTATGTTGAAGTTCTACCCTATTATATCAAAAGGTGCAACATTTGGAGATAGCATATTTAAAGGGGTATTTAAATTGAAGTTGTAGGGTGAGCCCTAATTCAGTATTACTAATGTCCCTACACAGAAGGATGTACAGATACTCTCCTAGTGAATACAATGGGAAGGTTGGAAGGCTGAGAAGAAACTAACTCTACCACCACCTTGATCTCAGACTGCTAACCTCCAGAGTTGTGACAAAATTAATTTTCCTTTTTAAGCTACCCAGTCTGTGGAATTGTCTATGGAAGATTTGGTAAACTAACGCAAACTGTTATACTTTCAAAACAAAGTGCAAAAGAATGTAATAAGCATTCCCTCTTGTGAGCAAGAAGTGGACATAAGAAAATACACATTTAGTTTTGCATCAGTGCAAAGGAAATGAAGAAAAGATAAGCTGGAAACTAAAAGGATTACTTACCTACAATGTTTGGGACAAAGAATGGAAAGTAGGATGGACTAGGAGCAGGGTGCTAGGGGGGTAGAACTGGCCCTTCTGTTTGTGTACCTTTTCATATATCTTGACTCATCACTAGAGTAATATTTTGTAAACCCTAAAACTAAACAAAATAAATTAAACGGTGGAAGGAAAAATGGGATAAATACAAGAAATTATTCTGATTATGTTACAAAAAATAACATTAAGTACATTGAGAAAGAAAAGAACTAACATTTTACTTAGGAGAACAGAATCTTGGGTGTACATGACTATAATACTAAAGCAAAGGATCTGTACAAAAACTGGAAGAGTTATTAAATTGGTTTCAGATACTTAGCAATTCTGAATTTCATATATATATGTATATATATTTTAGAATTGAAAATATATATTGCATATAATAAACTGAATCTTTCATATTTGGAGAAAAATACTATAAGTAAGGAAAAAGAGAAGCCTGGAATAAACTTGTTAAAAATATTTGATATCAAGGATTTAAATAAAAACTGATATATTTAAGTATTTAGATAAATAGGCACAGAAATCGAGATGTGTTAATATAGTAGATTAACATGAATTTATATTTACATGCATGCCTGCGTGTGTGTGTGTGTGTGTGTGTGTGTGTGTGTGTTTGTGTATCCACACATTTATTTCCTAGTTCTGTTCACTAGAAGCCGGGAATAATGCTGCTCCAATCACTTTGAACACTTACAGTAATCACATCCTGATGTCTCAACACCATTCTCTGGTCATAAGAAACAGTCTTCCTAATTGTAGCATGTATCCATGGACCTTATTTGCAGCAATTATTACTACAATGCTTTCCTAATGATGATATGCTAATTCCCACTTTTATTCTGTTATTAATTAGAGTTTTCCATAAAAATGCATAAACTTATTCTAATCATGAGACAATAATAGAAAGATTCAAAATGACTTGTACTCCTCAAAAGTGCCAGTATTAGGAAGGGTAAGAATAATAGAATGAGAGGGGCTGGAGAATTGGCTCAGCAGTTGGAGCTTTTGCCTGGCATGTACAAGACCCAGGATCAAACCCCAGTACCACATATACAACTAAGTGTCTGAAAAACAAAACCCAGATGAAAATATAAAGTTGATTTGTAAACCATTGGCATGAATAATTGACATAAACTTTATTGGCTAAATATTTATTTGGATAGAATTTTGATAACATAAACCTCCATTTTCCCCCTCCAAAATGTTAACATGCCTTGGGTCAGAAAGTAAAAAGAACACAGAAAAGCAAACTCATTCTCCTGCTGAGATTCACAACAGTTAAGGGCCGTAGATATCAGTTTTATGCCCTGGATTTTTTCTTATCTATTTTAGGATTCTACAGGTTGGAACCATAATAATGATCAAATTATGTTTGAATTATGAGTAGTTTTTGCCACTCAGATTTTTCCTTGGCTAAATCTCAACAGGCAACCTAAACTGTGGTAAGATTTATTGCAGCACTGATCATATTAAATAAGGTTGTAGCACACAAACAGAGCATAATTAGTGCCAAAGCCTAGTTCTCCCTGCACATTTTTAGTCTGTTTGAACTACTACAGTGCCAGTCTGGTTCAAATAATCAAGTTCTGCTTGAAATTTTAGTGACCTAATTTCATGGAACAGAATTGCACTCCAACTGTTATCAAATTTACAAAATATTGATACAGCAAGTATTGTAAGTGTTATCAGGAGTCTTCTGAGACATTTTCCTGAATTTATCAATTCTTGTTTCATTCATCATTTGTACTCAACAAGGATAGAAAGAAACATATTCAGAAAAGTGGGAGAGAAGCATGCCATTTCCATGGGTGAGCCAAGTACAGATCGTTTCACTCAGACCAAATTTAAATTTCTTTAAGATAGTAGGCATGATCCAAAATGACCTTCAGAATTAAAAAAAAAATTGATTTTTATTCCAAGCCAACTGATCTTTATTGTTTGAAAATTTACATGAGTAATGCATGCTCATGTTTCAAAAAAACAGCTAAAATAGAATAAAAAAAGTAAAACTCAATTATTTTCTCACCCCTAAGAGAGTGTTAAAATTTGATAAGTAAACATCTAGGATTTCTAAAAATAAATATTACTGTAGGATAATCAACATGGTGCTTAATTGACAATGAGTTGTACTCTTTTATGGGTTATTATGTAGGCAGTCTTTTTTTTTTTTTTTTAAAGAGAGAGGGACAGTGAGAGAGATAGAGAAAGAGAGAAACAACTTTATTTAATTTTTCACATGGTGTTTGTTGCTCCAACACTTAGTTGTGTACTTGGTGCTGGGGTTTGAACCCGGGTCCTCGCGTTTGCCAGGCAGGTGCTGAAACCGATGAGCCACCGCTCCAGCCCCTGTAGGCAGTCTTTCAATTAAGCTTCCCTATATACTTATTTGTCTATGTGTCTGACTATTATCTGTCAATAAAAGAATTTAAAATGAAAAGGTAAGCTTTATTTGAAAGAAAAAGAGCAAAAAAAAAGAGAAAGAAACAATGAGAAAAGGAAAAATAGTTTATAAACATGGTAGTGTTTAAAAAAGGAAAAAGTTTTTAAACATGAAACCTATGGGACAATAAGAAAATATTGGAACAAAAGAGCAATGAGAGGGGGCTGGAGAGGTGGCTCAGCAGTTACAGCACTTGCCTGGCATGCACAAGGACATGAGTTCAAACCCCAGCACCAGGTATACAATAAAGTGTTGAAGGAACGGAAGCCACATGAAAAACTAAAAATAAAACTCATTCATTCTCTCTCTCTCACTCTCTCTCTCTCACTCTGTCCCTCTCTGTCTTTAAAAAAAAGAAAAAGACAATGAGAAGGGCCAATTACTATGGAGGAAATGCCCAGGTTCTTACTCTAGGTTGCTTGTGGAAATGAGGCATGGAATCATGTCCATTCCTGACCAATTTTTACCACATTTCATTGGTCAGATCCAGGCAGCAAAATGAGATTTTCCAGAGCATGTTTGTCTTGTTTGCGACAGGAATATGAACACAGAAGGACCAAAAAGTTTAGCTGTGGTCCTTCCAGGAACACAGAGTTCAGGTGTGACCTAACAACCAGCAAATAGCAGTCAGGGTTCATTCCTAATTTTAGGACCAGTTAGTCACTTGAGGATCCTTTTAGGAGATTCAGTTTCTCTTAAAATTGATATACGTTAAGTAAGAGTAATAAATTTAGAAAACTTGCATTAAAGACAAAGTACTATTAAAGAGTTTTGATGTAAATTAACACAACTTCTTAAAAAAAGTTTAATGTGAATTTTTCTATTTTAAACAAATCATTGCAAAAATCTCTAAAAAGGGGATTGAGTGGTGGCTCAGTGGTTGCGACGCTTGCCTGGCATGCACGAGTCCATGGGTTCAAACCCCAGCACCATGTACACAACAAAGTGTCAGAGCAACAAAAGCAACATGAAAAACTAAATAAAATTGCTTCTCTCTCTCCTCTCTCTCCTTCTCTCTCTCACTGTCCTTCTCTCTTTATAAAAAAAAAATTCTAAAAATATTTTAAAATTAACATAAGGAATTTTCCCCATCATTCCTTTGGAAAAAAATATTTTATATACATATTTGAGCATATAGTTTAAATAAGCTATACTAATGTATTAAGGACATAATTTTTATGAGTAGGAAACTAGGGGAAAAGATATATTTTATCAGAGAAGAAAATGACAGAAATGACGTTTATTGAATGACTTTGAAATATAGAAGCATAAATAAGTGATTTCACATAGATTATTCTATTTTATTTGATCCTCACAATTTCAACATTAGTATCTTTTATTTTTTTTTCTATTCTAGAAATGGACTCCATGGGGCAGTGACTTTAAATAACAACACTTTTTTACTTAATCAGTATGAAATAAGGAAAATTTTGTACCCATATTTCTGTGCTTCATATTTTTGTTCCTTTATATTATTCCACAAATATAATTTTATGATGATATTTTTCTCTATAAGAAGGATGTAGAAATTTTGTCTTATAAGGAATTTGTAACTTGAGATTTGCAGAGTGAAAGATAATATAATAATAAAACTCTTTTCAAATATCTAAAAGGTTATTCCAAATAAAACAGAATTATTAAAACAGCATTTTTCAAACTGGGTTGTGTGCAATGTGAAATGATATATTAGTATGCATAGAAATAAATAAATAAATGGACATTCAGTTGAATAATTTAAGGGGAATTTGAATTATACATGATAATTGGGTTTATTTCCAGTATATCTTAAGTCCTTTCAGACTGCTATAACAAGATAGGTAGCTTATAAATAACAGAAATTTATTTGTCACAGTTCTGAAGGTTGAGAAGTTCAAGATCAAGGTGCCAGCAGAACTGGTGTCTGGTGAGGTCCCACTTCCTGATTAGGTATATCCTCATGGCTGGCTAACTGCACTCTGTGTCCTCATAGGTAGAAGAAGTGAGTGAGAGTTCTTGAATCTGCTTTATAAAGATATAATTGCCATCCATCAAGTGTACCTAATCATCTACCAAAGAACTCACCTTCTGCTACTCTAAGTGCAGGGGTTAGGATTTCAATGTCACTCCAACACAGGAAGTTGTGGAGGCTTTATATTACCATTATGCCTTGAAGATTTCAAAGTGAAGGATATAATATGCAGAAATTCATAAATATGTATGTACAACCAGGGTGGCATGAAGATTGTACCAAGAAATATGCTTTGTTCAAAACATTGATTATTTGAGTGAATGAGGCTAGTCTAAAGTTGCCAGGTCATATTTACAATCCATTATAGAGGTAGACAGTACAGAAAGCTTTATGATTACTGCCATGAGGATAAAGGTAAATGATCAACAGCACTTGAGCAATTGCTAGGAACTCCCCCAGATTTTCCTTCTTTGCTTACCGTACTCTGCATCTACAAATACTATTTCACCTTAGGGTGTATCTATACCTGCTTCCACTTAACCTGTCCTTTTTGTTCTATTAACTTGCTTTAGTCTTGGTACAGTTGATAGCATATTTGTTTTTCCCCTTCACTCTCTTTCCAGCCCTTATTCCCACACTAATCCAGAACTTCCTTTGTCTCTGCTCATAGCTCCCACCTTATGTTTTCAAGTCACTTCTAAAATGTGTTATCCCTAAGGAAAAGGGAGATAATAAGACATCATGTCTTTGCCCCCTTTCTGTTCCCAAAACTGCAGCAAAGTGATGGGAACAATGAAAACAAGTCTATTCAGAGTACAGATACGTACTTTTGAAAGGAAACTGTCTTTCTGTATTGTGCTGGGAACTAGGGCAAGTTAGTGCTATCTGTAGAAAGCCACTTCCTTGACTGTGTGGTGGGAGAGTTTCTCCTTGAGACACTGGTCATTCAAGCAAACTAGTAAGTGGATGGCCACTATGTCAGCACACTGGTTCTGCAGTATAACATATAAAAACCCCCTCTCAGAGATGATGGGTGCAGAGTGAAGGGCCCTGTGGAAAGAATATGTATCACTCATCCAGCCAGCCACCACTGAACAAAATGCCATTAAAGTGAGATGATGCTGTTTGGTGAACCACCTTGCAGGACAGAGGTGCTATCTGTTCAGTTTCTCACCCCTAAACTCTTCTTGGAGTAATTATTGATTTCTTATAAGCTCTTCACAATAAACTATGTCTTCTTTCGGTCTCAAGGCACTTTTTTGACCTTTCAGCATCCTATTCCACTGCCTCTCCAATTGGCTTATGAACACTACATGATTTCCCTTCTGAATATATGCAAGTGGATTTCTGCTGCCTCCTAGCTTTCCTGTTGTCTTTCTGAATTTCTTCAGAATCGTGTGCTCTCTCTTCCTGCTTTAGCAGGAATTATGTCAAGTCTTATCAGTTTACATATTCACACATAACACAGCACATTACATTATACTCTCGTAATTCAACTTTTAAGATACCCTATATAGCATATTAAAGGTTAAATATGATCTTATTAAACTCACACAAAATATGATTAAAACCATGAAATAATTCTCTTAAAATATGGTTGTTCTGTTAAAGGGCATTGTTTATCTTAGCCTTTAGTCAAGTGATGCCCGTTAAGAGGATGAACACCCCAAATGCTATTGCCTATGTTTAAGTACATGGAAAGCATCAAGAAGCACTCATAAATGTAATTCCTAAAGGAACTAAGAATAATTCCTACACAGTGTTTTTGATTGGACAGCATTATGGTTTGCCACAATAACAGTGTTAAAGGTGCCTGGATAGATGCTTTTCTGGCTTCAGGGTAAGGACCAGGGCCACATTTAATTAGGTGAGCAGTGATTCAGACATCTAAAGCAAGGAAAGCAAAGGTTGTGGGGTGAATACAAGCTGGATGAGTTCTTTCAACAATAGGTAGGACACTAAAATTGTTCAGTACAACTCTCCCACTAGAACACTAGATGCACAGTAATTTATATCTCCTTCTAAGGGGGAAGAAGTCACAACTGTGGAACCAAGGATTCAAGGAAGATATCTCATTAAGACAATGGGATTTGAAAAGAAACATATTCTTCTTTGAGTAGGCTTTGGCTACATGTGAGGCAGTGGTGGAAACCCTGCAGAAAATAACATTAAAATTGCATAATCTGATATTTTTATGTGGCTGTACTACTGCTTCTCCTAACAGAATTTATGCTTGGGTTTTTCTTTCATTTGTCTTATTTACACCATCTTAAAAGTACCCTTTAAAAACTTTTCAAGTTAAAAATATTAGAGCCAAGTATAGATAGTTTACTACAATTTTTATGAGCCCTGAATTTAATACTCAGACCATCTGCCTTTAAGTGCTATTTCTTTCCTGTTTATATAAACAGGCATTTCCTTCTCAGCATGAAAATGCAGCACCTAGTTCAAGAAGTTTTTTTAATTATCAAACACCATCAAATTATCTTTACTTGACATAAGGACTTATTTATGTCAATATTATATATTTAAAATAGACCATGGATATCTTGAAAAATTAAGACATTTTTTATTTTGTTTAGTTTTGTTTTATTTGGAAGACATTGGTTTTTTTTCATTACAAAGAAGAAAAACTAATGTATAGTAATGTATTTATTATTTAATAAAATTCATGTACGTTTTTTGAGATAGGAAACATATACCCATATAAAGAACTATCCCTGCAATAAAAACTAAGATTGCAGTTGTTTTTAATCCTTCATTTTGCAAATAATGATGTTAGGTTAATTTTTCTTGGTATATTTATTTTCTATAGATTGTACATACCGATGTGTCACTGTGCCTTTAGAGTTCACACAGATTTTTTTTAGTTTTAAATAGTTTCTTTCACATAAGGAAAATGTATATAATTAGGGACAAAAAACAAATACAAAGAATTTTTGGCATCAATAATCACCACATAGTAAATACCTGAATTAAAAAATAAAATTAAAAGTGGGATTGGTGTCTCTGGTCTACAGTTCCAGCTACTCAGTAGACTGAGGTGGGAGGGTCCCTTGAGCCCAAGAGTTCAAAGCCAGCCTGGGCAATAGAGCCAGACTCTGTCTCAAAATCAAACTGATTAATTATTTGAAAAGTCAAGTGGTCACATACAATGGAAGAGCTGAATTAACTTGAGTTCTGCTTCTTTCCATTTTAAATCATCATGCTATCATGATTTTTTCCAAATACCACTTAAATGCAAAATGTAGTACCACAATAGTTAAAGACACAGCCTATGTAAAATGAAAACTTGAACAATTCTGAAATTATTTCTCATGCAGCTGTCTGTACTTGAGTTTAAATAGCTGTATAACTGGGAGTTTTCTGAAACAATTTGATATAGAATATATTATTCATTGATTAATTAATAATAAAAATTTCCTTATTTTAAGCATATATAGTGTTGAATCCAGAATACAAACTCAAGTCCACATAACTGTCAAGAATATCAAACACAATGCAAAATAAAGCATATTCATATCAGATTGAAAATGAAATAAAGCATAGAATAATTTGAAAATTGTAAATAATAGTTCGAAATTATTACAATCAATGATCATTGAGAGATTATGATATGAGATGAACCTAGCAAAGCAAATTGGATCCATACTGAAAAGGGATATTGGAACCACTTATTTTGGCTATCAGGAGTCATCAGAAGCTTTAATTAGACAGGGGAGCAGATATGTGTTTATTAAGAATCCTGCCAAGGGAATGAAAATAGATCGGAACAGAGAGAGAAGAAACAAAAGCATGCTAATATGTTTTTATAATAGACTAGTGAAAACAGGACAAGAATGTGGAGTGACAGCAGTAGAGAGGAGAAAGTGAGAGGACTTAGGACAAGGGAGAGAAGAAAGTGTTTATTATCTTCTTCTACATAAACATTTATGGCTATGCCTTACATAACCTCAAGGCCAATGTCAAGGAATATGGAAATGTTAAAAAGAGATTATTTGGCTTTTCTTCGGAAGCTGATGGCCAAGACGACATTATCTTGACACAGTCTTGCAATGCAGGTAAGAGTGACCTACATATGCTTTTCCAGCTGCCACAGGAGAAGCTCAACATAAAAAACATTTTAACGCAATAAAGAAATTTAGTGTTTAGTGTAAAACTAAGTTTATGTTTTAATATTTTTCTCTCTTCTGCATGTACCTCACTTATTAGTATTGCAGAATTTATTACCTTTTACCCTTATTTCTTAAGGCATATTTAAAACATTCCCTTTTACTTTCGCTGTTCTACCATCCACCTTTAAACATTATTTCTGTTTTGCAATAATTAGATCATCCTCCTTGCTTTCACTATATAAAGATGAAGATTCACATCTTAAAACGTTCACTTGTTAATTTCCTTTGTCTTTAGATGATCACTTAAATACCCAGAACTTCAACATCCTCATATGTGACTTATTGCTTAGATCCACATTTCTAACTTAAAAATTTATGGTAAAGATAAATTTCATACTTAACATATTTGCTTGGAAGTTCAAAAAGTAATTAACAATGTGTCTTGCATTGACCTCTTCACTTTTTCTTCCATATCTGCTGCTTTACTCCAATATTAGAAAATGGGAAAATTGTTGAAACAAGAACAAATCCTACATGTTTTATTAAAACAAGGACATAGGCAAAATGTTAAGGTGAGTTAGGCAACTCTTGTTTTATTTTACTCAGGTACACTAAAGATTTTGGTAAACAGTGATACATAAAAGCATGAAGCAGAGAACAGATATCCGAGCTACAAATAAGGATTAATAATCCTTAGCAAAAATGTAATGATTGGAGATTTGAAATATGTGCTGTCTCAGAGAATGTTTATGTGATTTGAAACTGATATGCATCCCAATGTTTCTTTTATAAGGAAGAATATACCTGTTCACAAAGGATGCTAAGGATACATATCTAGTGACAAAAAGAAAATAAAAAATTATGTAGAAAAGCTAAGGAGAAATAGTAATTCAGTAAGGAAGGTCTTGTTAATGTTGCCAAATAATATCACAGAGAGAAAAAACACTAAGTACTGAAGATGTTTTTAGTTTATAAATTTATAAACAGTCTACCTCCTCTAGTGTGGGCTAGTTAGTATCCATTGTAAAAAGAACTGAGGATTCATATTAAATTGAAGAACTCTTAAAATAAACACCTTTGTGCAAGAGGAGAGAGAAAGGCTCACAAAATACCAAATGAATATTCATATAACCAATTAAAATACCTTTAATAAAATATCAAATTAAAAAAGTGGTACTATACTCCTTGAAATCATGACTTTCTAATTATATTATTAATAATAGTGCAATTGTTGCACATTAAAAATCAGTAACTAAAAGACCCATATTTGACAACAATAATAATGTATCATTATGTTCCAGTGGGTATTGTAACAAATTACAACAAATGGTAACTTGAAATGACATAAATTTGTTCTCTCATAGTTTTGTAGAACAGAAACTTAAACTGTTACTGGGCATAAATTGATACTTGGGCAGGACTACACTTGCATGGAAGTCTCTTAGAGCAAATCCATTGTTGGCTTAGCTTTTGGGGGCCACTGCCATTCCTGACCATATTTTAAAATCTCTATCTGCCCCACAGGCACATTGCATTCTCCTCTTACCTGGTGACAGCACATTCTTCTGCCTTTCTCTTACAGACATAAGATTACATTTAGATCACACCCAGACAATCAATGATAATCTCTATTCTCAAGACCTTCAGTTTAATCATATACAATGACTCTTCTCCCAAATAAGGTATTATTCCCAGGTTCCAAGGATTAGGAACTGATACTTTACAATTATGGGGAACATTATTCAGTCTACTACACATATTGTTTTATGAGAAGGAGGTAACAATTTGGACAAATTTAAAAATATCTGATTTTAAAATAAATAATTTAGTAACAAAAGAGTAGTTTAAAGTCTCAGTGACTATTAAAATATGCTAACATGCAAATAAAATAAAATTCATATGGAAAATTTAGTCTGGTTATTATTTGAGTTATTTTTTAATAATTCTACTTATTATTAAATAATCTTGAATGTAATGGGTGCCCATTTGTCATTTGTTCATGAACATATGAATTTTAAGTATTCAGGTAGGATCTATAAGAAATTTTCAGCATTACTTTCTGTGCTAATCAATTATTCAATAGACTATTCGAGAAAGGTCCAAACTCTGAGCTTAAAAGAAATAAAGTAAACACTAAAAGACTTTGGACTCTTTCAGTTTCATTTTAGGGAAGTTAGAAAGAGTATTTCACCATTCTTATAATTCAAAAAGAACTGTAAAATAACAAAAATTCTTGAATCCATCATATTAATAAGTTCTCAGATCAACAAAATAATCTAAAAACTGGAAGAATAAGTTGACTGCAGGGAGAAATGGACCTGAGTATTGTCTGCCTGGAGAAGATGCCACCAGATGCTATATGAGTAGGTAAGAAGATACAGCCAAATCAATTGGAATAAATTCCTAAAATGTAAGTGAGAACTACTGTGTGACATGACCATTGGAATCAGACTTAGAAAGACTTTGCAACTCATTAAAGACTTTTCTCCCCTCTCCATAAGTCCCACCAAACACTCACAGGAAAAAATGGAGAGAAATCTGGTGCTGCTAATTTTTTTTATTTGAAGGTGCTCAGAGGAAAAGCAAATTCTACCAAAATTGTGCTGAAATCCATGTCAGCAGTTTCTACAATAGATATATAATTTCAGCAAGTGTATGGAAACTAAAAGTAAACCAAAGGGAAGATAAGAAACCGAAAGTAAAGATTTTAATATACTCAACACTAAGATTCAGAGAACCTGAATATAGGTCAATAGCAATTATAAAAGTAAAACTCAGAGACAAAAATAATCGTAGATAAACATAGTAACATTAAACATGGAGGATAATATCAAATGCTAACATCCATGTAATTTGAATTTGAATGGAAAAATGAAACACAACCATATGTGAATATATAATGACAAAATTGTGGAAAATTAATAACAGAAAACATACCACAGTCCAGAAAACTCAAAACAAATGTAAGGAATACCAATACTCACCCTCCCAGAGAAGTAGGATTATCATTTAAAACAATTACTGAAAAATACAAAGAGAAAATCTTGAAAGAAAATGGAGGGAAAATATGTGCTACTTACAAAGAAATAGGCTGGAATTACAGCTGACATCTGCTCAAAAACTATGCAAACCGGGAAGCAATATGGGAAGACTATTTAAAAACAGAGATGAGGAGAGGAGAGAAAGCTCATTCAGAAGAAATATGGCATGAATCAGAATTACATAAGAATGAAAGAACATTGGAGGGACTGGAGCAGTGGCTCAGTGGTTGCAGTGCTTGCCCAGCATGTGCAAGTACGCGAGTTCAGACCCCAGCACTATGTACACAAGGAAGTCTTGGAGCAATGAAAAACTAAATAAAAAATGAAAAAACTAAACAAAAAATTATCTCTCTGTCTCTCCTTCTCTCCTTCCCTCCCTCTCTCTCTCACTATCCCTTTCTCTTAAAAAAAAAAAAAAAGAACAGTGGAAATGAAGTAAATGAATGATTCACATTTACTTTTCTTCTCAATTGCTATAAAGTGTTACTACTTAAAACAAAAAATATTGAGTTTGAAGATGGCAACCATCAGGACCATCAGGAGGGCTGCACATAGAATCTCTCCGTGAAGTGGGACACCAATGACGGAAGAAGTGCCTCTCTGTGAGGTGCATGAATCGCAAAATTTTTGCTTAAATTCATTAGTATTCAAGCAAGGGAATTTAGAGACACAGATGCTTGGATAAACTAAGCATACAAGAAAATCCAAATAGAGATCAAGCAGCTCCAGCTGCAAGGACCACCACGAGTGGGCTGCTGGATTGGCATAGAGGGGAGGGAGCGATGCAAACAAATAGAGGAAGGACAAATGGGCACAGAGATCTCTGATATCAGAAGGGCTTGTGATGCACTCCACAGCAGAACCCAGGGACATAGCTTCCCACCAAGTTAGATTCCCCCCAATATGGACACAGAGAGCCATGGAGATTACCATTTTCACTCTGTGGGCAGGCCAAACAGTTGCTCTAAGAACCAAGACCTCGGATCAGTCACTCCACTGGCTGCACCATCAGTCAGCTGACTGCTCCAGGACCCCAGTGTTCTGTCTGCCTGCCCTGGGGGCTGTGAGGGCCTGGTGGACCTTCCCTACTGATCCTTCTCCAATAAAGGCTCCCTCCCAAACTGCTGACATACACCAACTCCAGGCAGTATTCTGGATCAGGATTCTTTATCAAAGATACCACAGGACCTACACAGGTTGGAAGGGGTTGGCTTGCAAGACCTGTGACTCAGGAGCACAGATACCACCTGGTCCTTTCAGGCTGGGCAGAGATTACCTTCAGCCTCAGCAACCTATGAACAAAAGGGGCATCCTGGGACCAGCACTTTCCTCTGCTTTCAGGCCCTGAGACCTGGGAACAAAGGAAGTCCCATAGGCCTTGGATGCTCCAAGTGGGACTTGGCTTCAACATCCCTTGTGTTTGCATTTGAAACCTCCTCATGCACGGGGCTGGCTGTGCTGGCGTCTCCTTCTCACTGCTCCCCATTCTTGGAAGGGCTTCCTCATTCATCATTTGTTGGGGGCAAGTGGGGGTCTCAGGTCACTCAAAATTGGGGTGACAGCTGTCCCAGGAGAGCTCAGTTCAGGCTTTCCAATCCCCTAGGATCAGCAAGAGACCCTTGCATTTGCTCAAGAATCCACAGAACTGCCAGAAGCTCCTGGGACCCCAGCTGAAGTAGGGCTAGAGTTTGGGCAGGCAGATGCTAAAGTGCCCAGGGGTTCAACCCAGGAGGCCCAAAAGCTGTATTTACAGGAAGCAGGTATGTTGAAAGTCTGCACCCACTCCACAGGAGAATAATTTTGGGAGGACTACTGGGAATCTGACATCCAGATGAGAACACTAAAACAGTCCCTCCAGCAACTTCACCTGGGAAGTGCATCCACCCAGATGTTGTATATGAACATATACCCCAGTGTATATGTTGGTCTCAGTGGTAATAATTGATAATCTTCCCAGTTCTTTCACTGTTGTTTAAGACTGCTATGAAAAATATCTATGTCTATCTCTCCCTATGACCCAGTTATCCTACTCCTGAGTATTTTCCCAGAAAAGCTATAATTGGCATACTGCAGAGACAAACCTAGAATGTTCTTAAGGATGAATGAATAAACAAAAATATAAGACATCCATATGATCACATACTTTCAGCAATGAAAAGGAATAAACTATTGACCTATGTAAAAATGTGTGTGTTGTTTAGTGAGAGAGGCTAGTTCCGCAAGTTTCAATATCATAGAACTTTTATAAATAAGATTAGGACCAGGAAACTCTGACCTATCTAATCCAGGGACCAACACTTTAAAAATGTCCCAAACATATAATGTAGGTCAAGTGAAATGATAAATGTTAAACTGATTGTATTACAGCACAACTCTTACAAATGTTCTGCCCTTCTGAAACACAATCAAGACCTTAGTAATAATTAATAAATACGATTAATAAATAACCCTCAGGCCCTTTGGGGCCTCAGATTGGCTCCTAATTTACCTAGACTAGCAAAGATTTCACATCTCATCAATTGGAAGGAATACTGCCTTCAAAACAAGCCTGTTAAAGTCTACTCAAGTCAACATAAAAATAAAAACATGGGAATATTCATGTAGAAACATTACCACCAACATGAATTATCAAAGGATATTAGATGGCATTTCCCCTGAAAGTTTTCCATCTATCTTAATACATGTTCCTAAATAGAATTCTGAGATACCTCTATGTGCTCATTTAAGCCTTCAGATGTTTAACTCAGATGTTTAACCTAAATCAATTACCATATTGGATTTCTTTAAATATGCAACATGCAAGTCAGCATCAGAATCAATAGCACTGGCTCCTCATTGTCACTTGCTGCAAAAAACATCGCTGAAATGCATTCTCTCCTTCATTCACAGCCACTAAAAATCTGCACCTAACATTCACCCTAGCACTCTGAATAAATGGGTGGCATTCAAGTGATAAGTTTTCAATGGTTAGATTAGTTTAGACTTGACAATTAAAAGAATGGGCAATCCTTCAGAAAAAAAGCCATAAGAGCCAACTTTCCTATTTTCTCATTTATCAACAAAAGAATCACATACTGGGGTACTTGAGATGAAAGGGGGTCATTCATTTCACCTAGATTCATATAAACCATGGAACATTTTTAATGCATTGCATCAAAAATATCAAAGCAGCAAGTAATAGGCTGGGTTTCTGAAAATATTTGACTGTCAGAGGATAGCCTGAGTAACTAGAATAATGATTATACACATGCAATGCAACCCATTATCAATTTTGCCTTTCTCCTCTTTTCTTTGTGACTGGTGAAGCAATTGGTAGGTATATTCACCATACAGTAATTAAATTCTTTGTACAGTGCTGAAATAACTAGGTCATTGGTGCATACTTATTTTAGTTAAATGTTCAGACCATTGATTCTCTAAGTAATAACTATCAACATAAGAAGTAGATTTTATTTTTAAACATTACATAAAACTGAATATTTTCCTGATTTTTTAAAACCTTGAATTATATTTATTTTTTCTTAAATGCTCAAGATTAACAACAAAATTGACAGTAATTATAATGGTGGCAGTGTAGTAAATTTATATTATCCAAGAGCAAGTTCTTTCACCAAGAAAATTCAATGAAATCCAACAAAATACAAACAATTACTATATTACTTTAATGAAGTTCTCCCAGTGCTCAGATGCTTGGAGAGTTTTAAAAGCAGGTGACTTGGATGCCAGCTGGGGTTTCTTGGCTCAGTCAGATTAAGCAAAGCATACTTGTGCGGCTTTATTAACGCACACACTTTAGCAGAGTGACATTCAGTCTTCTCTATTTCATGGGTTGGTTGCTTACTGGTAATATCATTCCTAGGAGAATTCAGGACTTTTAATTACACTGTGAATAGTTTACAGTATTGAGCTACAGAATGAAAATTAAACTGAGGACATTTTATTTGTGCCCTGGTTAATTAAATAGCAGAAAATAGCAAGCTAGGTTTAGAGAAAACCTCAACAGATTTGGTTTGGCAACCACATGTGCAAATATTTTTTTCTTTTTAATTTCAATTAGTAGCCCTCTGTGGTGAAATGAAGCTAAGTAAAAAATGTGTTTTGAAGTTTTACCTAGGTCAGTAACAGTAATGAAGGACTTTTAAACATTCAGTAGATATTCACAATGCTTATAAACTCTACTTTAAAAAAAAAAAGTAGAGAGAAAAGGCAATGAGAGAGACAGATATAGAGAATCAATTTCATTTAGTTTCTCATGTGGCTTGGTTGCTCTGACACTGGCTTAGATTGTTCAGATATTTCATTGTGTATGTGGTGTTGGGGTTTGAACTCACGCCCTTGCACATGCCAGGCATATGCTGTAACCAATGAGCTACCACTCCAGCTCCAATTCTCTCTATCTTTTAAGTTTCTATTAAGTGGTTAGATGATGACTACTGAAAAGTATCACACATTGATGAATTAAAATAGATCTAAAATATTATAAAAAGAAAAGAGGTTTACATAAATGCAATTTTACAGACCTGATTAAAAAATATTCTTTCCAGAATTATAAAACAACTGATATAGCTCCATAAAATCTCAGATACATTTAAAGGAAAGTGTTGAAAAACTACAGTACATCTTTTGCCAAGCTAGATACTGTAGATTAGTAAGATTCAATTTTTTTTCTTAAAAATCTTTTACAAATGAAAATTCAGTTATTCAGTGACCCTGCTTAATATCCTTCAATGGCCTCTCATTATGATTAGGATGCAGATCAAACTAACCAGTCTTACCAGGTTCTGGAGGAATCCTGGCCCCCCTGACCCACTGGACCTCACTAGCAACACCTTTCTAGGACTCCAAATTATGCTATAAAGGCCTTTCTTTTCCTCAAATGTGTACACTCCTTTCTGCTTCAGAGCCTTTGCTGAATCTGTTCCTTTAACCCTGAACAATTCCTGCTACCAGTCCTACTTAAACTTTTCCCCCATATTTGTTCTTCATAGTTCATAACAAATGCCTCTTTCTTATGAAAACCGTCACTTGCCATTCCCAGATTATAATCCCTTGAACTCTTTCTAATAAGGAATCATGTGATATTTTTGTTATTCTTGAACAGATAATTGAGCATATAAATCTAGAACCCTGAGAAGGCCAGGTTAGAATCACAGCTCTGTCAATCATCAGTATATAAATGTTTTCAAGTCCTGAGACTAAATGAAATCATAACACAGGTGTGAGTGCAGACAGAATAAATGAGCCTCAGATTACTCCAATTTATATTTATTCATATTGACATGTATCTTTTAATTGGTAAGTTTAGTTTATTTATATTAATTGTTTTGATGTTCAATAACATAATTATTATTATCTGTTTGCTTCACTTTTTATATTTATTTTAAGCCTTCCTTGTCTTTAAATAAATTGGGTATCATGTTTTCAGCCTAGGAATAGAAGAACTTTATCACATTCTTAAAATGCTTGATTTTTCTATCAACTTCATCACATTATTACTTAGATTTCTAATACCATAATATGATAGATGATAGGTAGATGATGGACAGATAAGATAGATAAATGACAGCATTACTAAATAAATAGATGCATCTATATGTATCAAATATTAAGATGTATGTGCCACTTTTTGTGTATCACCTTGTGTCCACTATTATTTGTGCATTTCATATGGAAATATGTTCAAAGTTCTAAGTTCTAAAATTATCAAGTCTTACATAACCACAAATATATTTTTAACCCTCTAATTAAATGACAATTTACCAATCATAGAATTCTAAGTTCTTTTCTTTCAGACTCTGGAAATATAATTTCATTCTCTTTTTTCATTTAAATTTTGAAAAAATATCGTTTATTTCTGTTTTAATCTTCTGTTTGTGATCTTCTATTTTTCCTTATATCCTTTTCTCTTTCACATGTTAAATTTCACTATATATATATACATATATATATATATATATATATGATTCAAATTTGTCTTCTTAAATTTTTGGAAATGCATTATTAGCCTTTTCAGTAGCATATAAATTTTTTTATTTGTTTCAATATATGTATTGCAATTGTCTGTTCAAATATTTCTCTTGTGATTTTTTTTATCTTCTCAACTTACTCTGATTTCTATGGTTGGCATGTCACATCTTCACTTTTGTTACCTCTCATTTTTATTTCTTTTTTCTATAATATTTCTGATTCTGATTTTACTAGTTTCATTCTCATCTTTATCTTCTCCATCTGTTAAATTCCGTATTTTAACTTTCACATTTTTCTTTTTTTTTTTTTTTTTTTTTTTTTTTTTTTTTTTTTTTTTTTTTTTT